>CAUYQV010167919.1:0-24248 GCA_963574575.1 Galagoides demidoff | reverse complement strand
CCCCCTGCTTTTCCCCAAGAATCTACCAGCCCGTGTCCGTGTCCCCCGCCCCCAGACAGGAGGGGTCTACTTAGGAAAAGATGCATCACGCACTGGTTTCGGAATCCTACAATGACAGACAGATCCTGCTCAGTCATGTGGACAAGCCTCAATGGTTCTGTCCACAAGCCTGGAACTTCCAAGGACTTTTTCACTTCTCCACTTTTTAACATGACGTCTCAGTGGAGTCATTGAACGCTTGAGGAAAGTGTTCAATGCAATGAAATTCAAGAGACCAAAATCAACAAAGGAAAAGAACTCCAGAAAAATAGAGCCAGGGCAAGAAACAGGAAAAGTCTTCAAGAAAACAGACAAGAAAATCCTTAGAGAAATATAAGATGTTGCATCCATCAAATAAGAACAAGAAGCTGTGCAAAGAAAAATTCTGAGCTACTTGGGAGGCTGAGGCAAGAGAATTGTCTAAGCCCAAGAGCTGGAGGTTGCTGTGAGCTGTGATGCCACGACACTCTACCAAGGGCAACAAAATGACTGTCTCTAAAAAAAAAAAAAGAAAGAAAAATTCTGAGAGCAAAAAAAGAACTACAAAGAGGATAGCAGAAATTAAAACTTCAGGCTCAGCGCCTGTGGCTCAAGCAGCTAGGGTGCCAGCCACATACACCTGAGCTGGCAGGTTCGAATCCAGCCCTGGCCCGCCAAACAACAATAACAGCTGAAACCAAAAAATAGCCGGGGGTTGTGGCAGGCACCTGTAGTCCCAGCTACTAGGGAGATGGAGGCAGGAGAATCACTTGAGCCTAGGAGTTGGAGGTTGCTGTGAGCTGTGATGCCACAGCACTCTACCCAGGGTGACAGCTTGAGGCTCTGTCTCAAAAAAAAAAAAAAAAAAGAAAAAAATTAAAACTTCAACGTGTGTATTAGAAGAGAAGGTAGAGAAAATATCTCAGAAAGACAAAAAGATGGAATATATGAGAGAGAGTTTTCTCTGGCTGGTGGCAGAAGAGGAAGTCAGAGATTTGAAGTGTAAGAAAGACTCACTGCCCCGTCGCTATACTGAAAGTGGAAGGAGTCTCATGTCAGGAGACGGGACGTAGTTGGCTGCTGCAACAGAGAGAAGCCCTCAGCTGACAGCCAGCAAGGAAACTCAACCTCCTTCCTACAACCATAGGAACTAAATCTTGCCAAAATCAAGAACCAACTTGGAAAGAACGAACTTCCCCCAAGGCTGACAGTTGGGAACTACAACCACAGCTGACCTCAGGATTGCAGCCCAGTGAGATCCTGAACGGAGAATTCAGACATGTTGTAGCACTCTTCCGCCCTGCAAAAACCATGCGATAATACATGTGTTGTTTTAAGCCACTGAATTTGTGGTAATTTGTCACGCCACAATAGAAAACTATTGAAATAGTGAACCTATTTTTTTTTTTTTTTTGAGACAGTCTCACTATGTCGCCCTTGGTAAAGTGATGTGATATCACAGCTCACAGCAACCTCAAACTCTTGGGTCAAGTGATTCTCTTGCCTCAGCCTCCCTAGTAGTGGGGACTAAAGCACCCGCCACGACACCAGGCTATTTTTTTGTTTTGTTTTGTTTTAGCAGGCCTGGGCCAGGTTCAAACCTTGTCCCACACAGTGTCTGCAGGTTAGGAATTTGGGAGTGACTCAGCGGGCGTCTGGCTCAGGATCTCTCCCAAGATTGCAGGCAAGACGTCAGCTGCTGAGTAGTCTGGGCTTAGGGAACCCACTTCCACGCAGGTTCACTCACATGGCTGTCGGCTAGAGACCTTGGTTCCTCACTATGAGGAGCTCTGCCCACAACTGCTTGAGCGTCCTCACAACATGGCAGGTGGCTTCCCCAGAGTTAGTGAACCAGCATGGGGCAGGGCAGAATCCACAAGTCTTGTTATGACCCAGTGTTGGGAGTCACATTGTCATTGTCCACCTTGATATATTCCTTCCTAGCCAAATGACCATGGGAAGGTCCCTTCCCCTTTCTGAGCCTCCACTTGGACATCTGTGAAATGGGGAGATACTCTCTACCTGAGGTCCAAATCTTCTCTGGGATCTTAAGCCCAAGCAAGAGTGGCCTTGGCAGGGGCTCAAGGAGAGTCTGTGGGCTGGATTCAACCTTGAGCGGAGCTGTGAAGGACACTGTCCTCTCCAGAGCTGGTCCTCAGGGCTCCCTCCTGCCACCTGCTTCCTCTTCAGAAAAGCCTTTCTCCACTTGAGTGTACTCTGGTCCTGCTTTCCCAGTCACACACCTCCATCAGATGACATATGAGACTTTATAGACTTGCCAACAGGAGAGACCCTCTGGAGTCTGGCCCTACTACTGTCGGCCTCTCCTGACAGACCCACGAGCAGAGACCTTAAAGGAGCAGGGGGCTGATCTGAAGCAGGTGCTGAGGTAGCTCCTGGTCTAAAATGTCATCTTACCACAGCTCCATGGCATTGTACCATGGACATTCAGGGCCAAGTTCCCTTCCTTGATCTCGTGCATGCCCACCAGAAAATGGAAATAGCCTGGGTATTTACCTCCTAGGGGCATATATTTGTTCATTTCCTCTGTGCCTATCATGTGCCAAGAACTCTTCCTGGCTCTGGATTCTTGGCAGTGAACAAAAGAGAACAAGTCCCTGGGCTTTGAGGAACTTACAGACTAGCAGGGGAAGAGAAAGAAACCATAACAATAAGTGTGTTAAATAGCATGAGATGGAGCTGAGTGACAGGTATGAAATAAGGCAGGCAGACGGGCTAGGAGGTGCCAGGCATGGGTTCCTACTATATCTGCATGGCCAGGCCAGGCCTCTCCGAGAATCAGGGAGTAAAGGTGTAAGCAGGCTGCTCATTTGTACATAAAGCACTCCAGGCAGGGGAAGGGCAGGTGCAAGGGCCCTGGGGTAGGACTGTGCTCAGCATGTTCAAAGAGAGTCCAGTGATGAAGCAGTATGAAGAGCAGTTGGATTCAGGGAGTGGGGGGTGACATAGGATCACAGAGAGACAATGGATCCTGGAGAGTCTTTGACTCAGAGAGAGATGGGTGTGCAGGAGAGCACTGAGCAGAGATCTACTGGGATAGGGGGACCAGACGTCCCGCTTTTGGCCAGACAGTCCCAATTTTTAACAATTTGTCCCGTGTCCCACAGCATTTCAAAAAAGTCCCGATTTTTGGAAAGAATGTACTAAGGGCGGGAGAACAGGAAGGGAATATACGGTTTTCGGCTGCCATGTGGCTGTTTCGCCAGAATATGAGTTTTATATTATTTTTGTTAATTTTATAATGTTAAACTATAATAATAACAAATAATTGTTGAGACGTGATTATCGAGAACTGCTTATCAAAGTCTGCCCTGTCCCCTGCCCACCCCACCCCCCGTGTTGTCCCGCTTTACCAATGTTAAAATTCGGTCACCCTATACTGGGAGTTCATGAGATGATGCGTGCTTAGCACTCAGCTGTGTGCCTGGCTCATAGCAGGTGCCTCATAAAAGCTGGTTGTTATTAATACTGTTATTGTTATTATTTTTAAGAAGCACATGGGAAGGGCAGCACCCATTGCTCAGTGGGTAGGGCACTGGCCACATGCACCGAGGCTGGCAGGTTCAAACCTGGCCTGGGCCAGCTAAAACAACAACGACAACTGCAACAACAACAACAAAACAGCCAGGCGCTGTGGCAGGCACCTGTAGTCCCAGCTACTTGGGAGGCTGAGGCAAGAGAATCACCTAAGCCCAAGACCTGGAGGTTGCTGTGAGCTGTGACGCCTTAGCACTCTACCCAGGGGGATGTAGTGAGACTCTGTTTCAAAATAAAATAAAATAAAATAAAAATAAGCAGCACACAGAAAACTGTAAAATGCTGCAGGGTTGCAAATTTTCATTGCCTGATAGAGCTCTTCCAATGTCTCGGCCTTGCCATCATTAGGTGTTAATGGTGCAGACGTAGGTTAGTGGCTTCATTTTGTGGAAGAGCCACATATACCTAGAGAGGATAGGAGACTTAGTGGAAAAGGGTGCAGCCCAACTCACCAAAACATAGGTCTTCTTCTTTTTCTTTCTTTCTTTTTTTTAGAGATAGAGTCTCACTTTGTCGCCCTTGGTAGAGTGCTGTGGCATCACAGCTCACAGCAGCCTCCAGCTCTTGGGCTTAGGCGATTCTCTTGCCTCAGCCTCCTAAGTAGCTAGGACTACAGGTGCTCACAATGCCTGGCTATTTTTTTGTTGTTGCAGTTTGGCCTGGACCAGGTTCAAACCTGCCACCCCCGTATATGGGGCTGGCGCCCTACTCACTAAGCCACAGGTGCCTCCCCAAAACATAGGTCTTCTGAATCCAGGGTAGTGGCTACTAGTTTAGCCAAGAGGGGCTGAGAGTCTTTCACGCAGTGGGTGGGGGATGGTCCCATGATGTGCTGCACCTGGGGCACTCAATCATCAGTAGGGGGAAAAGTCTGGAGCCTCTGAGCTCTTACCTGGCTCATTCAGGTGGAGGAGTTTACAGAGACAAGATCAGGCTGGGCATCCCTGGGATGCCTGTGGGGTTAAGCCACAGGTGCCCTGATGTCATCTGCCTTAAAGAGTCTGGCAGTGGAGTACCTTGTTTAGAGGAAGTCTGGAGGCAGGGTGGCCTGCTTGATTTTTCAGCTCCACCAGGTCACTGTGGGTCCGGGCTCTTCCATCTCTCTGCTGTGACATCTCAGTGTTGGTTTCACCTGAGGCTGGTCCTAGGATGGCCAGTGAAATTCCAGGTGTCACACCCAGAAAAAGAACGGAGCCATCTCTCCCTGGGACTCCCTTTAAGAGCAGGAAAACCTTTCTTCATGCTTCATTGGCCAGAATTGAGTTGACTGTCTACTGCTAGGACGGTCATTGACCAAGGTCTGGAACTCATTCGACTGACATGCAGTGAGTGTCAGGGAGTGTCAGAGGAACTCAAAAAAGCAGCCCCAGTTCTTTTCCTTCCCTGTTTCCATGTCTGTCTTTGTAATTCTGTCACTGAGATGTCAGGCCTGTATCTCCATCTCTAGAAGCTGCCTGCTCTGGCCAAAGGACGAGGTGACATTCTGGGTGATATCGTGATGAATGCCTTGTGGCTTCCACTCTGCCGTGAGAATGAGAGGCACTGGCTAGCTGGAAGAGAAGCTACACAGAGCATGGGGGAGACCCTTCCCAAGCCCCCCTTCTGCCCCTTCATTGTGTTCATTGTACTCCTGGGGACCACACTGGCTCACCTGCTGTGACGGACAGACCTTGCTCCTTTGGAGACTCAGCTTGGGTGTCCCTCTCTCAGGTGCCTTCCTAGAACTATCCCCTGCTGCACTTGAGTCACCTGCATTGTGACTATTTACTCTCTGAGTAGACTGAGTCCAGCTGTCTCATTTCCAATGTGGAAACTGAGGCCCACAGAGGGGAAGTGACTTGCCCAAGGCTACCCACTCCAGGGCTGTCTTAGCCACTCCCCCTAAAGCTTTTGTTCAGGAGTCTGAATGTGGCGGTTCATCTGGGGGAGAGGTGACCTGCATCCCTACTGTGTGCTGAGTCCTGCGAAAAGACAGAATTCCTAATGGGTCCCACCCTCCACCAGCACTCCCCTCAGGAGAGGACATGAAGCTCTGAGGGAAGAGGGAGCCAAGTTCACATGGCCAAGAGGAGACAGGAGACTTGAACCCAGACCTTAACCATGGCCCGAATCTGGCCTCCTCCATGGCTTTCGGGTGGAGCCAGGCCAGCCTGTGAGCGAGGCAGAGAGAAGGGCCTGGTGCGGGCAAGGGGAGTCTCAGTCTGGGGGAGCAGGGGGTGGTGGGGAACCACCGAGGCAGGAAGAGGCAGAGCAGAAAGTGAAAGGGGCCAGAGGCTGAGAATAGCTGCGGGTGACAGCAGAGGACTACAGACACTGCCAGAAAGAGAAACCAGGCAGCCCTACGGAGGAGCATCGGTGCCCACCTCCAGGGAGATGGCTCCTGGGTCAGGGAGCTGGCAGGGGCTGTGGCCAGATCGCACTCACCCAGGTAGCCCCCACCTGACTTAGCAGCCTAGGTGGACACCCTGACCTGTAGGAATAGAACTGGGGTGAAGGGCTGTCTGGAGCCAGAGGGGATTTCACTTCTGACTTTACACCCACCTCTGCCTTCCTGGGATCTGCTCCAAGATCTTATAGTATCTGGGACTTGCCAAACCCGTTAAACAAGGCAGCCTGTGAGGAGAATCCTGTTTGTTAGCATCTCCGTCTTCACTGTCACTGTCTGTGGCACCGTCTCCCTGCAGTGGTTACACGCCCAGGCTCTGGAGCTGGGTGGCTGGGGCTCAATCTGGGCTCTATTACTCACTGGCTGTGTGTCCTTGGGCAAGTCACTTCACGTCTCTGGACCTCTGTGAATGATATCACTGACTTTGGCCAGGTGCAAGTGCTGTAATCCTAGCACTCTGGGAGGCCAAGGAGAGAGGATTCCTTGAGCTCAGCAATTCAAGACCAGCCAGAGCAGGAGGGAGTCCTGGTCTCTACTAAAAATAGACAAATTAGCCAGTGTTGTGGTGGATGCCTGTAGTCCCAGCTTCTTGGGAGGCTGAAGTAGGAGGATCGCTTGAGCCCAGGAATTTGAGTTTGCTGTGAGGTAGGCTGACACCATGGCACTCTAGCCTGGAGTAACAGAATAAGACTGTCTCAAAAAATATATATCACCTACTTAATGGGGGTGTTCTCAGGACTCCCTGAATCATATAGGTGGGCGCATGGAATGACTCAGAGAAAGTGCTCAGGAAACATCTTGGCTTTTATTATCCACCATCTACGTACACTGTGTAGTCTGTCTCTCTCTCTCTCACACATACACAGGGAAAGTCCCCTCCGGGATATAAATGGGGACTCTTTTTTGTTCACTAGTTTGTCTCCAGGGCTCAGAGTACACAGTAGGTGCTCCATAAATGTTTATAGAATGGAAGGAGGAGGGGAAGGAGAGGGGAGGGAGGACAGAAAGGGGCTTGTAACTAATCGCGACTGGAAGTGTGGGCGTCTGCTCTATTTCTCATGCTTTATCACAGTACCATGCACCACCTCGGGCAATCAAAAAAAATTGTTTTCACGGAGGGATGAGTAGGTAGGTGGCTTGTAAGCTATGCTGGCCTTTCAGCTCAGGGTGACCCCAAGACACCCCCAGCCCTGCCTCTGGCAGCACCCCTAGAGAGACCGGCCTTCCTGGGACCGGGCTGGGGGTGGCAGCTGTACAGCCTATGGGCAGCGGCAGCAAGAGAGGCAACAGGAAACCAAACAGGACAGGCTGTTCCCAAGTCTACCGAGAACCCGAGAACAGAGAGGCAAGAAGAGGACGGGCTGTTCAGGGCTGAGATCTGCCTGCCCTGACCCCTCCCGCCCGGAGGAAGTGTCACCAGCGTCCGGGGACCTCTGCCCTGGCCTGAGTATCTCATCGTGGCTTCTCGAGGAACTCAGGCCCCGTGCTTTCCAGGAATACTTCTGCCACCACCAGGCGGAGGGTTCAAAGCCCAGGGGGTTGGGGGGGGGACCCCAGCCCTGCTCTGCCCAGCGCCACCAGCTGTGCCACCTCAGACAGGTTACTTATCTCTCTGGGCCTCAGCTTCCTCACCTGCAAAACAGAGAAAATAGGGCACCACATGCAGGCGTACTGTGAGGATTCAGAGCAAAGTTTGAATTTTTCATTTCACCATTAAGTACTCTTTTAAAAAAATTGTGATAAAATACATATGACATAGGATTCACCATTTTCAATGTACAGCTCAGTGGATTTAGTGCACTCACAATGTCATACAATCATCAATCTAGTTTCAGAACATTTTCATGGCCCTAAAATAAAACCCTGCCCTCATTAGCAGTCATTCCCTGTTGTCCCCCTCTTGTCCCCCCAAGCCCTGATATGCTTTCTGTCTCTGTGGATTTGTCTATTCTGGACATTTCCTATAAATGGAATCAAACAATATGTGGCCTTTTGTGTTGGTGTCTTTCACTTAACACAGCGTTTGAAGCTTCATCATGTTTTAGTGCGAATCATCATCTCATTCCTACTATTCCTACCCTCTATTAAAAAATGACTTCAGAAAGGGTGGCACCTGTAGCTCAGTGGGTAGGGCACCAGCCACATACACCCAGGCTGGCGAGTTTGGCCTGGCCCAGGCCAGTTAAACAATAATGACAACTGCAATAAAAAAATAGCTGGGCATTGTGGCAGGCACCTATAGTCCCAGCTACTTGGGAGGCTACTTAAGCCCAAGAGTTTGAGGTTGCTATGAGCTGTGATGCCATGGGTGAAATAGCAAGACTCTGTCTCAAAAACAAAACAAAAAACAATTTCAGCTTAATGCTTCACATAAGTGCACTTGGACAGTGGGTGATGTTTTATAGCTGACTTCTTTCACCCAACATCATGTCTGTGAGTGTCATCCACGTGGTACACAGCAGGTTGGATCCTGCTCACCGCTGAGTGGTATTCTGCTATGTAGCCGCATCATGCTTTATTTATCCATTATCCTGCTGGTGGACATTTGGGTTGTCCCCCATTTGGGGGCATTCTGGGCTGTGCTGCCCTGACTATCCCTGGGTGTGCCAGGAATGGGACTGCTGGGTCATGGGGCAGGTGTATGGTCAGCTCTAGTGGACCCTGCCCATTTTCCAAAGCGGTTGAATGATTTCCACTAACCCCAGTGGGGCCTAGGAGTCCCCAGGGTTTCACGTCCTGGGTGGCACTAGGTGTGCTCAGCCTTGCCGATTTTAGTCTTCCTCCTGCAAGTGCTGCCACTTCTTCAGATGAATTAAGTATGATGATGAGTGAAAATAAGGTAAACACCTGCACATGCACTGAAGCAAATGGCTATTTCCAAAGTGAACGTTAAAGAGTTGGTTATACAATTCCAGCTGCTATGCCATCGGGCAGTTTCCACGCCCCGTGCCCTGGGCCAAGCACTTTACAACTACTAACTCCTTGAACCCTCACAACCATCCTATGAGGTTCAGTTTTTATTATCCCCATTTTATACATGTGGAAACTGAGGCACAGAAGATGTCACATGGGCTGCAGAAGCAGCTTAGTCTCAAGTTGAAGAACCTCTGGTTCTTCCAGGTCCTGCTCTGTGCAGATGCCAGCAGGCTGGGTTTGGGGATCTGTCTTAGAGGGATGCAGGGAGCCCCAGGCTCTCACCCTGCAGCCGCCCTCATGCTCACCACACACCCACACACTCTCATATGGACCCACATGGGTCAGAGCCTCACATGTAGCATACACATAAACATACACACACCACACCTTTTTTTTTTTGAGGCACAGTCTCACTACGTGGCCCTGGCTGGAGTGCCATGGTGTCACAGCTGACAGCAACCTCAAACTCGTGGGTTTAAGTGATTGTCTTGCCTCAGCCTCCCAAGTAGCTGGGTCTATAGGCGCTCACCACAAGGCCTGGCTATTTTTTGGTTGCAGTTGCCATTGTTGTTTGGCAGGCCCAAGCTGGATTCAAACGTACCAGCTCTGGTGTATGTGGCCAACGCCCTAGCTGCTGAGCCACACTCTTATATACCATACACTCTCGCACACTCTGACACATGCGTGCACTCGTGTATCCCACACACTGCTCATCCTGATGCATGTACTTACACTTGCACAGCATCACACACAAACCCCCAACCCCCACACACAGCCTTCAGTGAGCAGAGACTAGTCTGGGATACTTTCATACAAAGGTGGTAGCAGGCAAGGGGCCATTACTGCACAGCTAATTCCCTGGGCAGCACTGGCAACTCCCGGAAGGGATGAGGATGCTCTGCTGACAGCCCCACCAAGCCTGTTGTGCTCATTGCCCTGTGACAGGTGCATGCCAGTGGCCTTCCGTCATATGGGCCCTTGAGGTAGGATGTAATCCCCATTTTGCAGAGAAGGAAACTGAGGCCCAGAGCAGGGAGTCACTTGGCTAGAGTTTCCCACTCTAGGTTGATTTAGAGACAAGGCTGGGCTTGGCATTTGCCTCTTTGCTTTCAGATTCATCCCCTGGGGAATCACACCTTGGGGAATTACACCTTGATCTTTTCTGTTAACTGTCTTTAAATAAACCACCTTTTTGTAAAAACAAAACAAAAACAAATGAAGTTCTTCCTTTCGTAGGAGGAAAGCTTTCTAAATGTGGAATTTTGTCAAAGCACTTCCAGCAGGGTACTTTCCCCTACTGGTGGTGAGTGGTATTACAACTCAGCCCTATTAGGGGAGAGAAGCAGATACAGGAGGCAATCCTAGGTGCTGAAGACACACTTCAAAGGAAGGCTTAACTAAGAGGCGGTATTGGTTAAATCTGCAGCCTTAGGAGTCAGATCTGAGTTCAAGTCTCTGCCCTGCCACATATTAGTTAGGGTCCAGTCAGAAAAATAGAAACCATACCAGATGTTTCAAACAGTGGGAAATGGATGCATGAACAATGAAACCACCAGAGATTACCACGAACACAAAGCCAATACCCCCCGAGGGAGGGGCCAGTGTTCCCAGAGCCCACCAGCTGGAGCCATCTGGAATGCAGGAGTGACAGTGGAACTGTTCAGAAGAAGGGACTTTGCCAGGGACCTGAAGTTACAGAGAAGTCCCTGCTGCTACAAAGATACCACTTGAAACAGAAAGAGGAAGGAACACCCAATTTCTCCCTCCCACTCTCCAGCCTCCTGCCATGCTGCACCCCATTGGCAAGGCAGGATGGGAATTGGTGTTAATTACAATCATGCAGAGTCAGCAAGAGGATGGATCTGAAAGCAAAGAGGCAAATGCCAAGCCCAGCCTCCATGTCTAAATCAACCTAGAGTGGGAGACTCTAGCCAAGTGACTACCTGCTCTGGGCCTCAGTTTCCTTTTCTGCAAAATGGGGATTACATCCTACCTCATGGGCTCATTATGAGGGTCAAGAGAAATAACTCAGGGAAGGCCACCAGCATGCACCTGTCACAGGGAAATAATCAGTAACTGTAACAAATTTAGCTCCAGCTTCAGCGCCAGCCACATACACCAAAGGTGGCGGGTTTGAACCTGGCCCAGGCCAGCTAAACAACTGCAACAACAACAACAAAAATAGCCAGGCATTGTGGCAAGCACCTGTATTCCCAGTTACTTGGGAGGCAGAGACAAGAGAATTGTATAAGCCCAAGAGTTGGAGGTTGCTGTGAACTGTGACGCCATAGCACTCTACTGAGGGCGACATAGTGAGACTCTGTCTCAAAAAAAAAAAAAAATTAAGCTCCAAGTTCAGTTCTAAAAAATAAATCACTCAAATTCAGAATGGGTGGAATAATGCTTTAGAGCATATTATGGAAAAGATTTGACAGTTTAAGATTGGTGGTCCTGGCTCAGCGCCTGTGTCTCAAGTGGCTAAGGCGCCAGCCACATGCACCTAAGGTGGCGGGTTTGAATCCAGCCTGGGCCCGCCAAACAACAATGACGGCTGCAACCAAAAAATAGCTGGCCGTTGTGGTAGGTGCCTGTGGTCCCAGCTACTTGGGAGGCTGAGGCAGGAGACTCGCTTGAGCCCAGGAGTTGGAGGTTGCTGTGAGCTGTGATGTCATGGCACTCTACCCAGGGGGATAGCTTGAGGCTCTGTCTCAAAAAAAAAAAATTGGTGGTCCTGAGTGGAGTGACCATAACAATGGAGGTATATGAGGATCCATTGGGATGAGGAAATAAAATAGCATAACTCCTATATTTGCTTTTTGCCTTAAAAAAATAACCCAAGCTTCATTGATATTTAATATATGTACTGATGGAAATATAAGTATATGATTTAAATAAATACATTCGGGTGTACACACCCAAATATATATATATATAATTATTTTACTCAGAAGACTGCAAGCTTCGTTTGTTAATCAGCAGGGTAACTAATTGTAAGACACTTGGGCCAGTTGAGATTCTCAATGAGCAGAATTCCTGCCAAGAGTGGAGATTTTACTCACTCCTCCCTCCCTAAATGACATTGGGAGAGAGAGTAGGTACACAATTTTCAATTAGTTTTTGCCAAAAATAGTTCCCAGGGGCCCTAGGCATGGATATTCTGATCTAACCCAGTGTGTTCTTCAGATCTAGAAATTTCAGCACAGTGAGTCACGTCCTTCCCTTAGCCAATAGCCCAGGGAGGAGAGTGGATCTGGAGCCGAGACTTCACAGTCACATGCTGTGAGGCCTTGGGCAAGCTGCTGAATCTCTCTGAGTGTTAATCTTCTCTGTAAAAGAGGGAGGAGGGTGATAATACTTTCCCTGGGATTTTTCTTTTTTTTTTGAGACAGTCTCACTCTGTCACCTTCGGTAGAATGCTATGGCATCACAGCTCACAGCAACCTAAAACGCTTCAGCTTAAGAGATTCTCTTGCCTCAGCCTCCCAAGTAGCTGGGACTACAGGCACCTGCCACAATGCCTGGCTATTTTTTTGTTGCAGTTGTCATTGTTGTTTAGCTGGTCCAGGCTGGATTCAAACCCACCAGCCTTAGTGTATGTACCTGGCACTGTAACCACTGTGCTAGGGGCACCAAGCCAACACCCGGCTAGTTTTTGGTTGTCGTTGCCATTGTTGTTTGGCAGGTCCAGTCTGGGTTCGAACCCGCCAGGTCTGGTGTATGTGGCTGGCACCCTAGCCACTGAGTTATAGGCACTGAGCCTTCCCTGGGGAATTCTTATAAGGGTTAAATGAGCTGAGGTGTGTGTTAAGTGCCCAATGTACATTGGAAATGCCCATACCTGGCTCAGCACCTGTAGCATAGTGGTTACAGTGCTGGCCACATACACTGAGGCTGGCGGGTTTTGGACCCAGCCAGGCCAGCCAAAATAACAATAACAACTGTAACAAAAAATAGCCAGGTATTGTGGAGGGTGCCAGTAGTCCCAGCTACTTGGGAGGCTGAGGCAAGAATTGCTTGAGCCCAGGAGTTGGAGGTTGCTGTGAGCTGTGAAGCCATAGCACTCTACTGAGGGTGACATAGTGAGACTTTGTCTCAAAAGAAAAAAAATGCCCATTACCCTTTATTCTAGCTTTTTATGGTTTATTTCTGATTCTTAAAGACTAAGGCCTCAGGTGGGGGTGATTCAAAATGTCCAGAGACAACTTCACAACTATGTCTGGTGTCTTAGCTGGCATGATTCAAAAGCTAGGTGTCACTGTCACTGGGACTAGTAACTGATGTGCTGACACATGGCCTCCGTGTTGTCTTGGGCTTCCTCCCAGCATGGCCTTGGGAGGAAGGGAGTCAGACTTCTTAGATATCAGGTCAGAGCTTCAAGAACAAGTGTTCCAGTGAATAGTGTGGAACTAACTGTATGGCCCTCTGTGTCCCAGCCTTGGATAGCACACGGCATCACTTCTGCAATATTCTCTTAGTTAAATTTGTCAAAAGTCCACTCAGATTCACAGGGAGAAGATAAGGATCCACATCTTAATCCAAGAAGAGTCAAATGCTTTTTGGCTGTGTTTTGAAAGTCTTTAACTGAGCCATTCCACTCCTGAGTATTACTCAGCCAGATATTAGAAATATGCCTATGCAAAACAGTCACTGCAACCCTGATGTCATAGCAAATGAGCAGGAGTCACCAAAGGTCTATCAGTAGAGGTCTGGATAATAAATCCTGCTGCTTCCACACAGTGGAATACTATATGCAGTTATTCTATGTATACTGATAAAGAACTATTCTGAAGCCCATACTGGAAAGAACAAAAGCGAGGTGCAGGGCAGCAAGAAGGAAAGGCAGCCTCCAGATGACCCACAAATCTCAGCTGGTGCTCATGCCCTGGTGTGGTCTTCCTGTGTCAGCTACATCTGGCCTTACAGTTAGGAGGAAGTAGTGGGAATGTGTCTTCTGAGGCTAGATCATACAGGACATGTATTGCAGCTTCCCTCCACCTCTTCCTGGATTGCTTGTCCTGATGCTGTGAGGACATTCGAGCAGCCTTGTGCAGACATCCCTGTGGTGAGGATCTGAGGCCTCCTGCCAAAAGCCATGTGAACGAGCCATTCAGGAAGTAGAGCCTACAACCCCAGTTGAGCCATCTGATGACAGCAACCCTGGATGACAATTTGACCATAACCACACATGGGGCTGAGCAAGAACCATCCCACTGAGATGCTCCCCAAATTCCTGCTCTTCAGAAACTGTAATATTGCTATTTCAAGTTGCTAAGTTTTGGGATAATTTGTTGTGCAGCAGTAGGGAACTAACTCAGCAGTGTGGTATACTAATATTCGAGCAAACCCACTATCTCTGGAAGGAAATGTAAGGAACTAGCTTCAGGGAAGAGACTGGATGGCTCAGGGACGAGAGAAAGAGAAAGAAGAGAGAGAGAGACACACATGTACTTTTGTCTCCTGCATTTTGAATCATCCTCTTAAAAAGACAAACTTTAGCTGGGCACAGTAGCTCACTCCTGTAATCCCAGCACTCTGGGAGGCTGAGACAGGTGGATTGCCTGAGCAAGTGCAAGATCCCATCTCTAAAAAATAGCCGGGTATTGTGGCGGGTATCTGTAGTCCCAGCTACTTGGGAGGCTAAGGCAAGAGAATCACTTGAGCCCAAGAGTTTGAGGTTGCTGTGAGCTATGATGCCATAGCACTCTCCTGAGGGAGACAAAGTGAGACTCTGTCTCAAAAAAAAAAAAAGAACTTAGTGTCAAACAAATAAATAAAAACAAAGTGCTTGACACAATTTAGGCTGCCCTCAGAAGTAGCAGTTGGGATTATTTACTCTGCAAATATTTCACAAGCTGTCAGAAGCTCCCCATGAGCATGTGTGGATGAATCCACACCATGAAGAGCAGGAAAGGCCAGGAGCTGAGATCACACAGAGCCCCACCATGTCCTAGCTATGTACTTGGGGTAAGTCGCTTAACCTCTCTGAGCTTTGCTTCTGCATCTGAAAGACGGGACTCCTCAGTACAGTGATGTGGGCCGAGGGTTTCAGCTGCAGGCATGGGGTGGCCACTTCATAGATGTGGCTATTATTGTTAATAAGGGCCAAAGAGCTTGTCCTGGCCAAGTAGAGGGGAGATGCCTACTCAGCCCCTTGTTACTACCCCCTGGAGGCTGGGTGAGAGGATTATGAAGGCCAGAAGCAGGTGTCAAAGAGAAAGAGACCCCATCCCAGGACAACCTGTCCACCCTGCACCCCAGGACTGTCCTTCCCTGTGCAGGATAGTGGGGGGGCAGCCCCAGTGGCAGAAGGCCCATGTCTGCAGCCTCCTGCTCCCCATCCAGGCCTGGTGGGCACACCCCTGTGCCTTAGCCCTGCCCAGGACCTACTGCTAGGAAGGGGGCCCACCAACTCTGAGCTTCACCTGGAGAAGTATGAGGTCAGGCATGTGGAGCAGGGCTGAGGGGCCCCGGGGTCAGGGAGTGCCCAGCACACTTGGCTCTCTCATCCTGCCATGCCAGTTGGATGACTGGCACCCACATGTCGAGATGACGATGGCTCTGCAGGACGATGTGCGGGTGTACTGTGGGAACAGAAAGGGTGTCAGGAAGCCAGGCTGAGGCTCCAGGCTGCTGTATGACCTCAGCAAATTGCTTTTCTTTCAGAGCCCAGCTCTCCACATGTGTTGGATGAGGTGTATCCTCTGGGCCCTAAAGGGTTTACAGGCTGCTGGAACTGAAGCAGAGATGGGAGGAGGGGTGGCCATGCCTGACCTGACTCCTAGGATGCCTGGAGACTGCTCTCCTTTGGGGCAAGTCCCTGGAGAGACATCGTCTGCCCTGGCCAGAGAAGGGGCTGCTTTGCTCCTGACTCATACTTTCTGGGACCAGCCTTGTCCCCTGGAAAGCACTTGCCAGGAAGGCCCCGATCTGGCTCCTCTGTCCTGTGCAGATGTCTCTGCCTCAGCTGCACCCAGCCAAGACCAGGAAGATGCTGGCTGGCTCCGCCTTCCAGCCAGGAGAGGACCCACGCTGGGAGGTGGGCCTTTTCTCTGTACAGCAAACCACTCTGTGCTTAGCCCAGTCACTGCCCAGGTGCACTTTTGGCAATATGAAACCAGTATGATCACTTGTCCCTGAGGAAACTATCCCCCAGACCCCCAACCAGGGCTCCCTATCCAGTCATCCCGTCTCAAGACTGGCCGCCCTTGCACAAGCCAAAACCTTGTGCAAGGACGTGGCCTTCCATCTCCTCCCCTCTGAGCCCCCATCTGAAGTCATCGTCCTTAGTGAGAGTTTTCCAGAAGCTGACCCTAGATGAGGGTTTGGTGACCCTGACATGGTGGTGGGTCACACTTTTGTGGGTCCTCATCAGGGGCAAGTGAGCTGGACTTCTATGGCCCCCATACCCTGCGTGATTGCTTAAGGGAGCCCCCTCAGTGGGGTTGCAGGAATTCTCAGGCGCTCCTGGCTCTCCGGGGTCTCTGGGGTGCAGGCAAAGCTGGCTCCAGCAGCGGTGGATGGCGCAATGGCAGAGAGGCACAGGTGCTGGCTGCTGGCAGAGAAAGTTCCCTGGGAGGAGACAGCAAAGGGATGAAGAGAACCTGCTGCAGCTGCCAAGTGCTCTCCATTTGACTCTAATTATCTCTGGAACCGTTTGCTTCTCTCCCTCTCCCTCCCCACAGCTGCCCTTGTTTCTCAGCAGCAAACAGCAGCTTCTCAAGTGGACTTGCAGTCCCACAAACCACTGTCCACACTACAGCAGCAGTGGGGGCTTCCCAAATGCCAATCTGAGCCAGTGACCCCTGGTCCTCATAAGCTGCAAAGTTAGCTGCCCCCAGGTGCTGGGAGGTGACAAGAATGAATGGACCAAGGATAGCTGGTGCGACCCTACAGCCCTCTCCAGACACCTGTTTGATGGAGATGGGAGTTGAGGAATGCACCTTACATCTAAAAAGATGACGACATACCTGTGATGTTGGATCTGTGTGGTAGAGCTGTGAGGGACGGGAAGGCACAGATGTGGCCCAGAAAAGACAGCCCCTGCTGGGGGCCAAGTGATGGGCAGGGGAATGGCATGTGTGAAGGTCCTGGAGCAAGAGGGGACCTAATAATGAGATATGTGGGGCTGGAGCACTGGAGAGGGATGGTGGGGGTGTTGGGCTGGACCCCGTGCTGACAGCAAGTGATGAACGTGGGTGGTGGGCAGAAGAGCGGGGCCACACTGGCTGCTGTGGGCAGACTTGGGATCATTGAGCGGGAGAGCAGAGGCCAAGAGGCCAAGGTGAGAGGCTAGTGCCCTAGATGTCAAGGCAAGAGATAAGGCATTGTGGACCTGGTGGTGCCACAGGGTGGGGGTGGGGCTCAGAACAGGCTAAAGGCCTTGCTGAAGGACTTGCAGAAACCCAAAGAAGCAATTGGAGCTCTCTGGGGGGTGAGACACCTGGGACCTATGTCCAGGAAGCTGGGGGGGTCCAACTCCACCACTTTCTTAGGGTCATGTCAGGCCACTCAAACCTTTGATGGCTCCCAGTGGCTGGCCAGCCACACTGAATCCTGGCTCTGCCCTGGCCCACTGCCGCTGACTTGGCCTTCCTTCCAGCCTCTGGGATGATTTGCTGGAACTGTTGCAGTAGTCTCTCAGCGGGTCTCTGGCTCTCAGTCTTGTCCATGTGGTCTAGCTTCCCCCTGGACTGAGCTTCCGGAAACCCACATCAAGTCCTACGTCCAATCAAAACATGTCACTGGGTCCCCACTGCCTGCAGGGTGGCATTTAAGCTTGCTCTTGTCCTGGCATTAAGAACCTGTTGCCTGCCAGCACCTTCACCCTGACCCAGGTCAGCAGTTACCCCAGCATTGCTCGTGCTGTCCCCAAAGCCTAGCCTTTACAGGTAAGTTGTTTCCAGCACTCCCAAATGCACTTCCTGGCCTTCCTATCAATACTAGCTCTTCCTTTAAGATCAAGTCCAGTGGTGTCCCCAAGAGGAGACTCCAGGGTTCTTAGTTACAAATGATAGAATCCAATTGTGCTCACTTAAATGGAAGAACATATCAACCAGATGTTTGGTGCTTGCAGAGCCCACAGAAGGGCAGGAGGCCCATAGGAAGAAAAAGGTGAGGCAAGACCTCACCCCGTTCCTGACACAGAACCAGCCTGGAAATGATCTGCTGCTTCACATCTACCCTGGAGCCCATGTGGCTGAGGCTCCCTCCCTCCAGAAGAAGTTATCCATCATCCTCCCAGGCAGGGCCAGCTCCCCATTCAAATTCCAGAGCAGGCATCTCTGATAAGCTGAGCCCAGTCACATGTCACACCCCTGCTGCAAGGGAGGATGGGAAAGGAGGTGTGGGCCGTCTGAGCTCCTCCTGTGGGAAGTGGGCTCTGCCTTGCCCCTAACCCCACGTGGGAGGTGAGTAGTAGTTTCCTAAAAGTAGGAAGGGAGTCCAGACAGAGGGGGACTCACAGAGGACAAAAATTCTGTGCCTCCTCAACCCCCAGCAGCACCCATCTCAGAGGAGACACAGTCAAATATCTGGTCACTCAGTCCTGATTAACCCCTCTGCTTCGCCCTTCAACCAGCCCTTCATCAACCCTGTAGGCTGAATGTCCCATATGTGTCCTGTGCCTGTATGCATTTCCAGATCTCCCCTCGTCCTCTGTGCAGGTCCTCATGGAGCCCTCAGGGCCATGGAGAAGATAGGCACTGAGAGATGAGGACAGCCCAGCAGGGTCCACACTGTGAAGGGGACATGCTGGGAGCCCAGAGAAGGCAGTAGTTGGTCTGGGTGGGCATCTGGGAAGGCTTCCTGGAGATGGCAATACTGAGTCTTTAAGGATAGACAGGAGTTAGAGACAAAGGTGTTGGAAACAGCACCCCAAGCTAAGGCCACAGCTTGAGAAAAGCCATGGAAGTAGGGGGCATTCTGAGGTGTTCTGGTTTCACCAGGGGTAATGTGTGAAATAGGGTCACCAAGAGATGAGGCCACACAGAGTAGACAGGGCCTGATTGCTGCTGGTTTCTCAGGCTTGGCTTTGAGCAAGGCTGGGTGCCAGGGCAGTGGTGTAACATGGTCAGGTGTGAACTTGAGAACACACCTTGGACAGCCTGACTGGGGCACCAGCTGTGGTTGTGGCAGAGTCCTGGCCAGCCAAGCATGGGCTGGGCCCTGGGGCTAGTGAGGCAGTGGTGCCAAAAGAGGGGTTCGGAAGGCTCCATTGGCTCCTGGTGGCAAATAGAAGTTTGCATAACTGCTGGGACATTTCTGGGGAGGAGGGCGAGAGTAGAGGGTTGGACAGGCTCCCGGCCTGGACTAGTGTCCTCAGTTTCCTTGTTTGTAAATAGAGGGATATAGCGGTTTCTATGATAGGGTCTGAGACTTGTGAGGCCCCCCCTTCCTGCTCCTGTTGGACCTACACCCAGGGATGAGGACAACCATGGCCAGCTCTCACAGGCAGCAGAGCCAGCGGGGCTGGACACATAAGGATGGCCCAAGCCCAGGCTGGAGAGAGTTTTCCCAGCAAGCTCCCAGAGGGCTTGCAAGGAAGAAAGGGATCTTAGTCACTTACAACTGTCCTCCTGGGCTGGCCCCACTGGGAGTCACTGCCATCATTCCAGGAAACTGGGCCTAGGAAAGGCCCTGATTTCCCCTATTTGCATAGCCACAGTGCCAAGAAGCAGAACTCCTGTGCTTTACCATGTGCTGGGTCTGCCAGGACAGCTCAGAGCTCCCCATGGATGTCGAGCCTGACTGTCTGCCAACCACCTGTCTGGTGGTGGCCAGACATGTGGTTGGACAGCTCCAAGGCTGTTGCCAAGCCCACCTGGATGTTAGATGTGGACACTCCAAGCTGCCCAGCTGCATCCCTAGGGGAAGAAGGGGTCTGTCAACAGTGACAGCTGGGTGCTCCACTGGGGGCAAAGTGCACTATGCTATTGCTGAGTCACCCTGGTTCCCAGAAGTGACAGGTAGAATTTCCTCCTGCAAGAAATGTACCTAACTGCTGCCTGCCCCCCTCTCATCCTCTCCAGTTTTCCCCAGTTCCTTTCCCGAAAGCCTGAGTTTGTGCAGGAAGACGATTTCTCGGATGCCCCTCCCTGGGCAGGTGTTGGGTAGGATGCCACACTCCATCTGCTGAGTTGGGCTTAGAAACCAGGAGTGGAGGGGACAAGCCAGCTGAGCCCCATCACATCCAGGTACCCTTGGAGCCCTGGACCCCCAGGTCTCAGTCTTCTCACATCTACAGTGGGGCTCGTATGCCCACCTTTCAGGTTGGCAGGAGGAGAAACTAGAAGGGGAGGAGCCGTGGAAAAGCTGGTGACAGCAGCTCTAGAGATCACGGCTGCCTTAGGTCGTGATGCTTCTGGACACTTTATGGCAGCTGTTAAAACAGAGGCCAGATTTTAACATTAGATGAGATGTAGCCTGGTGGCAGAGGGTTAGTGCCCCCAGACACCTGTAGACATAGCCTGACCCAGGTTTGGGTCCTGCCTCTTGACTTGCTGGCAGGTGAGCCAGGGTGGGCTCTTTACCCCCATGCATCTGTAAAATGGGAATCAGTGGAACCCACCCCTTAGAGTGAGGACTAAATGAGATAACAGGTAGAAAGGGCCCAGTAAGAGAAAAGGTGCGTGTCAAGTGACCATGAGCTTAAGTATAATCTTAACTCTGGAGTGGCTCCCTTGGTGGGGCTGGGGTTACAGAATAAACCCCCAGAGAGCTCAGAGGTCAGGAGGAGCCGGAAACATCAGCTCTAAAGAGGGATCCAGACATGGGCTGAGGAGCGTAACTGGCCAGGACGTCCAGGGCACTTCCTAGAGGAGGGGACATCTGAGCTGGTGTCAAGGACACACAGATTTGGTAACTGTGGAAAGGGATGCAACCCAGGCACAGCAGTCAGCTGGGGCAAACCAGGGTTAGCAATCATTTCACTGTGGGCAGAGGAGAGATGGGTCATTCCCTTGACAGGGACCCACTGCCTCCTCACCCTACCTCCCAACGGGGCACTGCCATTCTCTCCCTTGCTCTGGGTCTGCAGCTCCCCATCAATGGGGACAGCCTCTTTCCCAGGACATACCATCATCAGAGATGGGGCAGGATGGCTTGGTGGCCCCAAGTGTACTGGGCTGGACCCTCTTCCTTCCCTGGGAAACCTGCTTTTCCTCCTCAGGGTCACCACTGCCAGAATTGTAATACACTACTGGTTTTTTTGAAGACAGTCTCATTATATCACCCTCAGTAGAGTACTGTGGTGTCACAGCTCACAGCAACCTCAAACTCTTGGGCTTAAATGATTCTCCTGCCTCAGCCTCCCAAGTAGCTGGGACCACAGGCTCCTGCCACAACAACCGGCTATTTTTTCGTTGCAGTTGTCATTGTTGTCTACCTGGCCCCGGCTGTGTTCGAACCCACTAGCCTGGGTGTATATGGCTGGCGCCCTACTCACTGAGCTATGGGACCCGTCCAATATGCTACTGTCTTCTGGTCACTTTTCTACACAAATAATTTTTAAATGAACAAAAACGAGGGTGTGGTTTTCAAATTCTTGCAACCTGCTTTTTCCTTTAAGGCAGTGGTTTTCAACCTTCCTAATGCAGCGACCCTTTAATACAGTTCTTCATGTTGTGGTGACCCCCAACTATAAAATTGTTTTCATTGTTACTTCATAACTGTAAATTTGCTACTGTTATGAATCATAATGTAAATATCTGATATGCAGGACATATTTAGGCAACTCCTGTGAATGGGTCATTTGACCCCCCAAGGGGTTGGAACCCACAGATTGAGAACCTCTGCCTTTAAGGATATGCTACAAGCATTTTCCCAGTGGGAGCAATACCCCAAATCACCATTTCAATGGCTGGGGAACAGGATGGCCCATGGTATAAGTGGGCTGAGGAGTTGAGAAAGTCTGTAATTTCAGCAAATATTTCTTGAGGAAGCTAAGGTGTGTCCCTGAGTCCTTTGGCTCTGAGTTCTGACTCGGACTCCACTTCTTGGAGCTATATCACTCTGGGCAAGTTCCTCAACCTCTTGTTGCTTTTGCTACTTGAGCTAGACCCTGAGGTCAGTCTGCAACTGAGGGGCTCATGCGAGGTGACCATAAGCTTCCGTGTGGCGGGGGGTTCAGCATGGCCATGGTGTGCCTCCTCCTCCCCACCCCACCCTGCCCTCCTTCTGCAGAAAACAGCTGAATCCTTTCCTGGTTCCTGGGGCCAGATATCCCACAGGCTCATTACATTGGTGCCTCTGTCCCAAGACTTCCAACATTCTAGCAGGATTCCCCCCACCGCCCACCTCCGGGAAGGACCGTACTCAAATCTGCCTGAAATATCTTCCTCGTCCACCCCTTTGGGTCAGCATCATCCTCTCCCTAGGGTCACCTTTGCACGTTAAGTTAGCACCCCAGGGAGGCTCTGCAGGCTGCTTTAGGGAGGGTCACCGCTTGGGACAGAATGACTCCACACAGATGGACAGATAAATGGAGCCACAACCATGGCCTCCCCCAAGGCCCCAGGAGGAGGGCAAGAAAGTTCCACCCTCCCCTCCAGCAGCTCAAAATCACCAGCACTGAAGTTCAGGGCTTGGGGGGGATAGTCAGGAGGCAACCCTGAGGCCCAGTGCCTACTCTGGGGTGCAGGCAATGCCCAGCTGTGCTCTGGTGTGTTCCTGGCACAGCTGTGCCCAGAGCAGGCCCCTCATGGGATTCCTCAGCAGCTCAGAGCCTCCCTGTTCTGCCAAATCCCAGCAATGAGACTAATAGATTGAGTAACACACAGAGATTGTCATTTCTGCAGGTCAAGACTGGGCAGACTACTGGCCAATCATCCCATGGTTCCAGTAGACGGCTGCCTTGGGTAGAGAGAGGAGGCCTAAATGAAGACAACATTTCATGGACATTGTGATTATTCACTGTGGGGGGCAGAGGTGCCCCTCCCCCAACCCAGGGGTCTCTAAGCCTGGCAGCTTGTGGTCAGGGTGCCCTTTGAGGCCAGAGGACCCTCCTAGGTCCTGCCCCAGGCTGGACACTCTTTGCTCAGAGTTTTAATTCTCATTTCCCCTCCGAAAAGCCCTGATTCATTGTCTGCCAGGAGGAATCGTGAGTTGCAAGGCCTGCTGGCTAGCCTGCAGGAAAGGTGACTCGGGGGAATCCTGCCAGACCCTTTGGCATGATATAGGGATGTGATTAAGCAGAGAGTCACAGGTGCACACTGTGTGTGCCAGGGCCGACTGTCATCTGACCTCTGGCCTCTTTCTGAGCTGGGAGCTGATGCATGGAGGGCCCCTTCTGCCCTCCATTTGCTGCCTTCCCTGGGGCCAGGCCCTCTCTGTGGTGCTAGGAGGCAGGCACTGTGCATTTCATTCATTGATTCATTTCCCTCATTTGTCCATTCATGGCATCAGATCGATCCTTGTGGCTCATCAGTGTGACTCACCAGCAGGTCCAGCCCTTCATTCATTCTTAATAAGCTCAGCGACATTGGCCAGGGCTGTCCTCTGGGCCAGCTGCCCTGCCTACTGTATTTTCTAATTCAATCCTTTCAGTGCCCAGGAGGAAGACACTGAGGCACAGAAAAACACAGCACCTCTGTATGGAGTCAGGCTTTGAATCCAGACCTATCATTGTCTTTAGAAAATATAGTCACTGTGCCCTAGGGCCATGCCTCCCCTTGCTGGACTGGGAACCCCTCTGCATACCTGTACACCATGTGGCAAGGTTAAAGGTCAGCCTCACCCCAGACCCTAAGCCATGACCTCGGCTGAGCAACTGTGACCCTCTGGCTGGCACAGGCTTCCCCACCTCAGCTCTGGGAGGTTCGCCCCAGGAGGGTCAACTCCCTGAGGCTGTTTGAAATCTCCCTAATTGCATTCCACCCCAGAGGGCTAAGCCTTCCCTCCAAGTCTCAGAGAATTTCCAGGGACTTACATCGGTCCTCACAGCCTCTCTGGCCCCAGGTTCCTGCTGCTCTGATTTGCTCTCTCGCTGCCTCCACACATGAGTGGAAAACTCAGCTCTGCCACTCAGGGAGGGGTGTCACATGTGTGCTTGTGTGTGTGTAGGCTCCTCATAGCTCAGGATGAGACGTTTCCTGCCAGGGCCATGATGCTCCTAGGACCAGCATTCACACTGAATTCTTGGCACAACAGTGCGGCAGCAAGGGGGGAATACATCCAGATCCCGGGGACCCTGCTGCACCCACCCCCCACACCTGCTCCCGGGCTCAGACATTCACTTTCCTTTTTTTTTTTTTTTTGAGACGGAGCCTCAAGCTATCCCCCTGGGTAGAGTGCCATGGCATCACAGCTCATAGCAACCTCCAACTCCTGGGCTCAAGCGAGTCTCCTGCCTCCGCCTCCCAAGTAGCTGGGACCA
>CAUYQV010167914.1:0-10729 GCA_963574575.1 Galagoides demidoff | reverse complement strand
GCCGTGATATCATAGCTCACAGCAACTTCCAACTCCGGGGCTTAAGCGATTCTCTTGCCTCAGCATCCCAAGTAGCTGGGAGTACAGGCTCCTGCCACAACGCCCAGCTATTTTTGGGTTGCAACCATCATTGTTGTTTGGCTGGCTGGGCTGCATTCGAACCTGCCAGTTCAGGTGTATGCGGCTGGCATCTTAGCCGCTTGAGCCACAGGCGCTGAGCCCCCTCCTGTACACTTTAAATCACCTCTAGATTATTTATAAGCTTTGTATTCAATGTAAATGCTCTGCAAATAGTTGTTACACTATACCGTTTATGGAATGAGAAGGGGAAAAGTAGTACATGTTCAGTTGAGATGCAATTTCCCCCCCCACAAATATTTTCCAATAGACCCCACAGATAAGGAGGGTTGATTGTATATATTCCCTAGAGAGGTGATAGCCATGATATTCAATACCATTAGGATAAAATTTGTGTAAAAATCTGAGAAGAATGTATACCTAACATTAAGGGTTTTTTTTCTTTTGGGAAATGGCATGTGTGGCCCTCGTTTTCTGTTTTAGCTTACACAAGTTTTCTAGTTTACTGCATGTTTCGTGTACCAGTTGTGCAATTTTGAAAGCTAGCAGTTCTACGTCAGCTCTTACGGGGTACTGTTCTTTGAATGCACTACAGTACCGTACCTACTTAGTTCCAAGCACTTTGGATACCCATGGATTCGCGCCACTCAAACAACAGCTTTCGGTCAAGACCCGATTGTGGTTGCCAGTTCTACTGCAGCCCCACATGCCGCCAGGGGGAGCCCAACCTCAGGTGTCATCAGAGGCCCTGTTGGCGCCCAGGCTTCTGGGAAGCGTAGTTCGGTAGTAGGACCGAGGCGCGCTGTGCGCATGGGCAGTGCCAGCTCCTTTCAGGCGTAGCCGTTTTGTCTCACACCCCAGGGGGCACAGGACTCCTGAGCTTTCAGGTCTCAGCGGTCTGGCAGAAGGCGGGGCCTGGACTCCTGGCAGGCTAGGAGTAGAGGCTGAGCGGGTCAGGTGTGTTTGAAGGTGTTTGCGGCCCGGCGGGTGGCGGGGAAGAGGGTCTCGGCTTGGCGCCTAGTCGAAGACAGGGGTGACCCAGGGAGGGGGTGGTGGTGGTGGTGGCCCTGTCGGGGAAGCCGACCGTGTGCACTGGCGTTCCTCTTCATAACTGTGTTTCAGTTGGGGGGCAGCCCTAGGATGCCGAGGCAACAGGGAAAGCGGAGCTCCGGGAGGGAGCGGTCCCGTGACGTGAGCCCGGCCTGCCGCGTAAAGCGCCCTTTGCGGCTCCGGCCTCTGGTGACGTGGGCTGTAGAGCTGCAGGGCCTGGGCTTGGGCCCAGAGTCTACAGACATCCCAGTGCATCTCAGATGCTCGTCTGTCAGAGGGCAGGGGCAGTAACCTTTAGGGTCGTTTGCCGAATTGAATAGGTTAGTAGATGTAAAGTGTGGTAAAAGACTCGATAAAGGTGAGCATCTTTTGTTATCACAAGGCATGCTGTGTTCATTATTGGCTCATTGAATCATCATAACCATTTTTAATCACCTCCATTTTAATAAATAAGAATACTGAAACTTCAGAGAGACTGGTTTACCCAGTATTAGCAAGTAAGACTTAAATTCTCACGTGTTTTGCTCTATCCCAATCTAGGATTCATTTATACTCTTTCCTACACTAAAACCCTCAATTTGGGTTTATATTTGGAATGGCAGTTGTTCCTGAGCATAACCACAACATAGTTGTGGAGTGTACTGAACCTAATCTTTCCATGTAGCATTCTATTTCTGAAAGTGCTTAGGGAGTCCTCAGCACTCTTGAGCCAAAATGTTGTTTAAGCCGTTTCCTGCGTTCAGGGCTATCTTCTCAGAGGACTGTTAAATATGTAAATTTGAGCCTTTAATTATAAATTTTACTGGAGAAGCCTAGAATCCTATCTAGGCTGGAGGCTAGTTTGCTAGAGAGTGGAATGGGACAGATTTTTCTTTTTTAAAGATGCGAACTGCAAGTCGTCCATGCTCCATGTTATGTTGGTGATACACTGTCTCAGACTGGCTGGTGATATCTGAATTTATTAATTAGGCATTTTGTAAACTCCAAGCTGGCTGTAAGCACTTACTGCTGTTTTTTCTTTGTTGCTGTTGTTTTGTTTTTTACCTAATCTTTCTTTATTGATACATCATAATTGTGCATATTTATGGGGTACATGTGATATTTTGATACATGCATATAATATGTAGTGATCAAATCAAGGTAATTAGCATATTTGTCACCTTAAACTTTCATCATGAAACATCCCCACTCTTCTAGCTATTTTGAAATACACAATAAATTATTGTTAACTCTTGTCTCAGTATTGTGCTATAGAACACTAGAACTTATTCCTTCTTAGCTAACCCTGTTTTTGTAATTAGTGACCAACCTCTCTTAATTGCCCCTCTCCTTCCTACCCTTCCCAGTCTCTGGTAAACATCATCTACTCTTTATATTCATGAGATCAACCTTTTTTTTAGTTTCCACACATGAGTGTGAACATGTGAAATTTGTCTTTCTGTGCCTGGCTTAATTTCACTTAACTTAATGCCCTCCAATTCCTTTCATGTTGCTATAAATGACAAGATGTCTTTCTTTTTATAACAATAACATTCTAGTGTGTGTATATATATAAGTTTATATACTACATTTTTTTACTCACTGATCTGTTGATAGACACTTAGGTTACTTCCATTTCTTGGCTATTGTAAATAGTGTTGCAATAAACATGGGCATGCAGTTATTTCTTGAGTGTACTAATTTCCTTTCTTTTGAATATATACCCAGCAATAGGATTGCTGGTGTTGGGTATGGGACAGAAATGGGGTGGTAGTTGGCAGAAAGAGGAGTCCAGCCCAGAAACAAAAGGGAGTTGATTAAGGGAGAGAACAGAAGTGGGATCTGAACCAGAGTCAGCCCAGCCACCTCCTGGTTTCAGGCATCTTTATCAAGCTTATCAGTATAGAAAGAATTTGGGAGAAGGGTAGCTATGGGAGGGACTAACTCCTGCAGAGGGGCAGTTTAGCCAGGGTGGAAAGTCCACACTGCAACATTCCAGGAGTAACTGCCCTGCAATATTTCAGAGATGTGGAGCTTTACCCATTGTTCTGTAGCTGGATCTTTGGTTCAATTCATTTGACTTTTTGGCCCAGTGTCTCTAAATGGCAACCTCACTAAAATGGCCATGCTTATGCTAAGGAGGTATCTAAGGTGTGAGGATCCCTTTATTACCGCAAGGTCATGTGGTAGATCTGTATTTCATTTTTTGAGAAAGCTCCGTACTGTTTTCCATAGTGGCTATACTAATTTACATTCAACACTCAACAGTATTTGAGTGTCCTCTGTCTGAGCATTTTCTCCAACATTTGTTACTTTTTGTCTTTTTGATAATAGCCATTTTAACTGGGGTGAGATAATACCTCATTGTGGATTTGATTTGCATTTCCCTGATGATGCGTGATTTTGAGCATTTTCTTTTATATACTTGTTGGTCATTTGTATGTCTTTTGTATTATTTGGCTTTTTTTTTTTTTGCTATTGAGTTGTCTGAGTTTCTTATATGTATATTTTGGTTATCAGATGGATAGTTTGCAAATATTCTTTGTTACCTTTTCACTCCGTTGATTTTTTTATTTTTTGCTATGCAGAAGCTTTTTAAACTTGATGTAATCCCATTTGTCTATGTTTGCTTTTGTTGCCTGTGCTTTTGAGCTCTTACCCAAAAAATTTTTGCCCAATGTCTTGAAGAATTTCTCCAATCTTTTCTTCTAGTAGTTTCAGGCCTTCAGTTTAAGTTCCTAATCTATTTCAAAGTAATTTTTGCATATGGTAAGAAATAGAGTCTAATTTCATTCTCCTGCAGATGGATATCCAGTTTTCCCAGCACCATTTATTGAAAAGACTGTATTTTTCCCCAATGCATGTTCTTAATGCCTTTGCTGAAAATGAGTGGGTTGGCTCGGCACCTGTGGCTCAAGTGGCTAAGGCGTCAGCCACATACACCTAAGGTGATGGGTTCAAATCCAGCCTGGGCCCCTGCCAAACAACAATGATGGCTGCAACCAAAAAATAGCTGGGTGTTGTGGCAGGCACCTGTGGTCCCAGCTACTTGGGACGCTGGAGGTTGCTGTGAGCCGTGATGCCACGGCACTCTGCCCAGGGGGATAGCTTGAGGCTCTGTCTCCAAAAAAAAAAAAAAAAAGAAAATGAGTGGGTTGTAAATGCATGGATTTACTTCTGGGTTCTCTATTCTGTTCTATTGGTCTGTGTGTCTGTTTTTGTACCAGTATCATGCTGTCTTGACTATGGCTTTATGTTCTATTTTGAAGTCTAGGAATGTGATGCCTCCAGCTTTTGCTCAAGATTAGTTTTGCTGGGTGGCACCTGTGGCTCAAAAGGGAAGGGCGCCAGCCCCGTATGCTGGAGGAGGAGTGTTCAAACCCAGCCTTGGCCAAAAAAAAAGATTAGTTTTGCTATTTAGGGTCCTTTCTGGTTCCATATGAATTTTAGGATTTTTTTTTCTATTTTCACGAAGAACATTGGTATTCTGATGATAATTGCATTGATGATTATTTTAGGTAGTAGGGGCATTTTAATATTAATTCTTCTAGTCCATGAGCATAGACTATCTTCAGCTTCTTTCATCAGTGTTCTATTGTTTTCATTGCAGAGATCTTTCACTTATTTAAAATTTAAATTTATTCCTAGGTATTATCTTTTGTAACTATTATAAATCTGATCACTGTGTTTATTTCTTTTTCAGATTGTTTACTGTTGTGTAGAAATGCTACTGATTTTTTTATGTTGATTTTGTATCCTGCAACTTTACTGAATTCTTTTATCAATCTAGCAATGTTTTGGCAGAGTCTACAGGTTTTTCTGGCAGAGTCTACAGGTTTTTCTAAATATAGGACTATGTTGTCTGTGAACAAGTATAATTTGACTTCTTCCATTGTAATTTGGATGCTCTCTATACTTTCATTTGCTTATGAAAAGGACCTCAGGATTATGGTACCTAGTTGTCTTTTGCTGTGTGTACATACATAAAGTGCCTGTTTGTGAATTATGGTGCCAAACTATTATTTTAGAAGCTATACTTGTGTCATGTCAGAAGATTAGATGGCCCTGTCAGAGTTCATCAAGATATAACTAAATTTTACCCTAGGTTCTGCCTAAGTTTTGAGGGTACAGTGAATTCTGGGTCCCCTTTTGGATTTGTGTTCCATGTGAAGACTTCTAGAATCATAATGGTACATGAAGTGTTATTCAAGATTATCTAACCTAATTCCTCCTTATTTTAAAAATAAATAATTGAAACTAACACTCACTAGGTTTGTTAATAGCAGAGCCTAGGGTAGAACAGAAGTCTCCAGGTTCACTATATCACATTTGGTCAGAGCACAGTTCTTAGAGAAGTGGTTTTTGAGTAACTGCAATTTAGGGAGAAGAAACATCTTTTTTTTTTCCTTCAGACAGAGCCTCAAGCTGTTGCCCTGGGTAGAGTGCTGTAACATCACAGCTCACAGCAACCTCCAACTCCTAGGCTCAAGTGATTCTCCTGCCTCCGCCTCCCAAGTAGCTGGGACTATAGGCGCCCCCCACAATGCCCGGCTATTTTTTGGTTGCAGCCGTCATTGTTTGGTGGGCCCTGGGCTGGATTTGAACTGCTAGCTCAGGTGTATGTGGCTGGCGCCTTAGCCCCTTGAGCCACATGCACCGAACCAGAAACATCTTATTTTTGAGAACTTTGAAAAGACTTTAAAACTATGTGGGATTTATAATCATAGGAAAATTGTTATGACCTCACTTAAACACCTTTTATGTATTCAATGAATATGTATTTTCAACATAATTTCTGATGTCAGCCTAAGGTTTCATACTTTGGATATGTTAACACCTGCTTCTTAATTATCTGCTATTATTGGAGTTAGTTTTCATTTCTTTTGTGTTATTCAGTGAACAGACACATAATTTTCAAAACAGCCAATAGAAAATACATTTTCAGATTTCCTCAGAAATGTCCCAGGTTAGTCACAATTTATATCAGAGTCACCAATGGACAGGAGGGCACTACTTTATCATGTTCCTTCCTAATCCTTGTGATGGGTCATGGGGACATTTTCCCAGAGTTATATATTTTACTAAAATGTTATGTGGAAATTTCTCATAGGTGATTCCTGGAGCTTCAAGATAAGGTCTCTTATGACTTTTGTCTTCCAACTTCCTCTGCTCTGGCTTCATAGTTTCTGCCCTTTGCCAAGAACAACAGAAAATGAACAAGTTCAAGGTGGGTTATTTATTTAGCTCTTTGTTTTGCTATGTGTGTGTGTTTAATGAATTTTATGAAAGAAAGTCCACAGAACTAGAAAAGTGGAAATGGTTAAAAATCACCTTCAGGGAAAATGTTGTTTGAATAAAACAGCAGTTCTCTTAAGTGTGGTCACCAGATCCCTGGGAGCCCCAAGACCCTCTCAAGGAGTCTGTGTTGTCCAAACTCATAGTACTAGCAGAATTGATGGTATAAAACCAATGATAAATAGATTGCTGCCTGTTTAGCATGAATTAAGACAATCACACCAATATTAACAAAATTGATTTTTAAAGTGTATTTCACAATAAAATGTGTCAACATTTGAGTAATATGTCTGATGTATGTGCCCAGAGACAAACTTAGGCAATTTTTGAGGACAGAGTGATATAGATAAGAGAGAAACAGGTTATAGGTTAATTAGGAAATAATACTTGAGGAAAGTCCTGGATTAAAGAGGGAGCCCAATAGAAATCTAAGGGAAAAACATTCTAGGTAGAAGGAACAGCAAATACAAACACTCTGAGGCATATTCTAGGAACAGTACTGAGAATATTGAAGCTAGAAAGAAGTGATGTAGGGAAAAAATGGTAAGAAGTAAGTTGAAAGAGGTAGAAGAGGCTAGAACATGTAGGGCCTTGTAGACTGTAGAAAACTGTAATTTAATTAATTGATCAATTAATTTTTTTTTTTTGAGACAGAGTCTCATCACTCTGTTGCTCTGGGTAGAGTGCCATGGTGTCATAGCTTACAGTAATCCCAGACTCTTGGGCTCAAGGGATTCCCTTGCCTTAGTCTCCTGAGTAGCTGGGATTATAGGCACCTGCCACAATGACCGGCTATTTTTAGAGGCGGGGTCTTGCTCTTTGTTAGGCTGGTCGAACCTGTGAGCTCAAACAGTCCGCCTGCCTCAACCTCCCAGAGTGCTAGGATTACAGTCATGAGCCTTTTATATTAACCTGGATAGAGTTGGAGAACATTCTGTTTAGTAAAGTATCACAAGAATGGAAAAGCAAGTATCCAATATATTCAATACTAATATGAAGCCAGTAATTGAACTAAACAAGAGAAAAACTCAATTCAAGTTGGGGGGAGGGAAGAGAAAAAGGAGGAGGGAGGTGTGCTCTCACATAATAGGCACAATGTAAGGTTATATGGCACACCTCACAGGTGAGGGGCACAACTACAATAGGGACCTTACCTTAACAAATGCAAACATTGTAACCTAATCATTTGTACCCTCATATTAATCTGAAATTAAAGAAAAATAGAAAGCAGAGAAAAAAGAAACAAATATAAACTTATTCACAAACAACGTACGTAATAAACTTTCAATAGTAGTATCCTATTTACAGCCTTCTTACATTTCAGGGTCTTTGTCTTAAATCTCATTTCTCATATATTTTAACCCCAAATACTTGTTAATTTTGCTTTAAATAGTTACTAATATTTTTTAAAAATTATATGTGTATGTAAATAAAATGTGCACACGTATGTGTCCTTTGAATGTTCTTTATTCCTTCCTACAGGCCGGGGATTTTCTTGCATATTTTTTCCATTTAGCCTAAACAAGTTATTTTTATCATTTCATGTATTTAGTACTAATAGTGACAAATTCATTTGGTTATAATTTCTGAAAATGTCTTTATTTCACCTTGTTTTTTTTTTTTTTTTAATTTGAGATAGGGTCTTGTTCTTGTTGCCAGAGCACAAGTGGAGTGACACCATTTTTGCCATTATAGTTCACTGCAACCTCCAACTCCTGGGCTCAAGCAGTCCTCCTCCTGCCTCAGTCTCCCAGGTAGCTGGGACTAGACTACAGGCATGATGTCTGGCTAAATTTTTTGAAGAGACAGAGTCTTGCTATATTTTCCAGGCTGGTCTCTAACTCCTTGTTTCAAGTCATCTCCCTACCTCAACCTCCCAGAGTGCTAGAATTATAGGTGTGAGCCACCATACATACCCCATTTTAACAATTTTCAAAGTTTTCAGTTCAGTGGCATTAAGTACATTCACATTGTTATACAACTGTCATCATCATCCATCTCTAGTGCTTTTTTCATTTTGCAAAACTGACACTAAATACCCATTAAATAACTCCCTATACTCTCTTCCACTAGCCCCTGGCAACACCATGCTATTTCTTTTTGTCTCTATGAATTTGATTATTCTGGGTACCTTGTGTAAGTGGAATATACAGTATTTGTCCTTCTATGACTAACTTATTTCACTTAGCATAATGACTTCAAGGTTCATCCATGTCATATAGCAGGTGTCAAATTTCCTTTGTCTTTAAGGCTGAATAATACAGGTTTTACAATTGCACATAAACTTTATGGACACACTGTATTACCTTGTTTGTATATACCACACATGTTTATCTGTTCTTCTTTTATGGACATGGGTTACTTTGCACTGTTTTTCCGTTGTGAATAGTGCTGCTATGAAACATGGGTACAAATATCTGTTCAAGTCCTTGCTTTCAGTTCTTTTGAGTATATATACCCAGAAGTGGAATACTGGATGATATGGTAATTTTATGATTTTTTTTTAAGAACTGCCCTACTGTTCTTTTTAGTGGCTGTACCGTTGTACATTCCATAACTAATACACAATGAAAAAAATAATATACAAGGGTTTCAGTTTTTCTACCTTCTCACCAACACTTGTTAATTTCTGGGGTTTTTTTTTTTGGATGATAGCCATCCTAATGAATGTAAAATGATTTTGTTTCATGTTGTGTTTTTATCTTTAATTATTCTTTTAGGGTGTATATTTCATTGAGTTTTGGCACATGCCTAAAAACATGTTATCACCACCACAGTCAAGCTACAAAACAGTTCCAATACTTCCCTCTTTGTAGTCTTCCCACCACTAATTCCTGGCAATCATCAATCTATTCTTCATCCATATAATTTTGCCTTTTCCTGAATAGTATATAAATTGAATTATATAGTATGTAATTTTGAGACTGCCTTTTCTTCATTTAGCATAATGCATTCGAGATTTGATTATGTTGTTGCATGATCAGTATATTATTTTTTTATTGCTAAATAGTGTTTGCTTGTATAAAATAAATAATAAATTGGATAAATAAATTACTCACTGGTTGAAAAAACATTGAAAACTAGTTGCTTTCCAGTTTTTTGGCAATGATGAGCAGAATTGTTACAAATATTTGCGTACTGATTTTTATTTGAACATAGATTTCATTTCTAGCAATATGGTTGTTGAGTTATCTGTAATATGGTAAGTATTATGTTTAACTTTATAAGAAACTGCAAAACTGTTTTCCAGAACAGGTACACTATTTCACATTCCTACTACAATGTATTAGAATGCCATTTGCTTCATGTTACTTGTCAGCACTAAATATTCTCAAGGTTTTTTTTTAAAGGTATGCTGATAGGCTTTGCACAGTGGTTATGGCACCAGCCACATGCACTGAGGCTGGAGGGTTTGAGCCCAGCCCAGGCCTGCCAAACAACAATGACAACTACAACCAGAAAATAGCTGGGCGTTGTGGCGGGTGCCTATAGTCCCAGCTACTTGGGAGGCTGAGGCAAGAGAATAAGCCCGAGAGTTTGAGGTTGCTGTGAGCTATGACACCAGGGCATTCTACTAAGGGTGACATAGTGAGACTTTGTCTCAAAAAAAAAGTCATGCTGATAGATATATAGTAATATCTCATGGTTTTAATTTGCATTTCCATAATAACTACTGATATCAAACATCTTTAGGTGTGCTTATTTGCTGTCCATCTCTCATTTGTGAAGTATCTGTTCATATCTTTTGTCCATTTTTAAACAACAAATTGGGTTGTTTACTTATTGTTGAATTTTGAAAGTTCTTTCCATGTTCTGGATACAAGTACTATTAGATTGAGAATTCACTAAGATCACATGTTGTAGGTGGAGAAAGAATTTGCATACAAAGATTAGCATAGAAAGAAATAAAAAGTTTATTTTACTTTTTCCCAGAGAAGGGAAAAAGGATATAGCACAAGAAAGAAGAGTCTCCCTGAAGCCAAGCCAACTTCAGGCCTTTTGTGGAGAGTTGTAAAGAGGTAAAGAAAAATTTATTGCTATAGGATGATTAGCAGAAGACAGCATGAAACTGCTGTGTTTGCTTTTTCTTTTTTTCTTCTTGGCTACAGACTGATAATAGGAGGTGACTGGTGACTGCTTCTCATTTTTTTCTTCTTCTCTTAGAGAATTTTTTTTTTTTTTTTTTTTTTTTGAGACGGAGCCTCAAGCTATCCCCCTGGGTAGAGTGCCATGGCATCACAGCTCATAGCAACCTCCAACTCCTGGGCTCAAGCGAGTCCCCTGCCTCCTCCTCCCAATTAGCTGGGACCACAGGCGCCCACCACAA
>CAUYQV010167912.1:0-27175 GCA_963574575.1 Galagoides demidoff | reverse complement strand
TTTTTTTTTTTTTTTGAGACAGAGCCTCAAGCTATCCCCCTGGGTAGAGTGCCATGGCATCACAGCTCATAGCAACCTCCAACTCCTGGGCTCAAGTGAGTCTCCTGCCTCCACCTCCCGAGTAGCTGGGACTACAGGTGCCCGCCACAATGCCCAGTCATTTTTTGGCTGCAGCCGTCATTGTTGTTTGGCGGGCCCGGGCTGGGGATTCGAACCTGCCACCTTAGGTGTACGTGGCTGGCGCCTTAGCCGATTGAGCCACAGGCACCGAGCCTCATAATCTTATGTTTTAGTGTGTTTCTTGAGGATGCCTCCTTATTTTCTTCCTTTGTTTTTTTAATTCATCTTTTCATGGTGTTATTTAAAGGTTCTAGTTTTATTATTTTTCTTTTGAAAAATATCTTTCTTTATATTTTGATTTTGTCTCTGATGTCTCACCAAGCAAGAGGCCTACACTGTCTTCTTTTTCCATGCATTTTTTTTTTTTACTAAAATTAAAGATCTGTGCCACCAGGGATTAGCAAATGCCATAAAAACATAACGGTCATTTTTACATGCTGGTAGAATCCTCTCTGGATTTATTCCTTCTCTCTCTTCTTTTTTCCCTCATAAACATTTTGTGCAGATACTATTACCATTCAGAGGTTTTCACTCTCCATTTAGCCCCTCATCAAATGCAGTGCCAACGTTCTTTGCATCTTCTACTAAAGGCGATATCTTTGATAGTTCAAACAGTCTTGGGCCCCAGAGCTGACACAGCTTGCCTAGCAAGGAATTTGGATGCAGATGAGTTTTACCAACAGCCTGCAGCCATCTCTTTAATAAAAAGTGGGCAACTGTTTCAGTTGTGAAGTTCTTTGTTCTAAACACTTTTAATTTTTTTCAGGGCACATGTTATGGCCTTACAGTGTTATCCAATTAGGATTTATGATCCTTATTTTGGATACAAAATAATACATTTTTCCATAATATCTCTTAAAATGTTTAAAAAAATCAAACATGATATCTAAATAGAGGAGTTTTTACAAGTCACCTTCTCTTTCCTTAGTGCATTGATTCATCCTTTTTTCCAGGAATAATAGATGATAGTAGTTCTCTGTGTTTTCTACATTTTATAATGAGAAATAAAACAATAATACAATAATGATTTCATGGATTTTCTCCTTCTGTTATTGTCTTCTTAACACCCCAGTGTTTATCCCAAGGATATTTATCCCAAGGGGAGTGTCTGAGACCCTTGGTTGTACCTCTTTGGATGAGCCCTGGTTCTGGAATTTGGCAGTGGTTGTAGCCCATAGCTCTATTGATGAACTGACTAAAAGAGAACTAAGAAAAACATGGATCCAAGTAAGACATGAATCTCATGTTCTAGGTCTTAGAAAAAGCAATTATGGAAGGCTTTGAAGGTGCAGGACAAGGTGGGGTCATTTTATAATTCTGGGAACTTAATTTAGCAGGATTTTAGGATAATGAAGAAAGATACAGGCTCAGTCAGTTTAGAAAATAGGCTTATACTTGGGCATCGATTCTGCAGAGAAAATCATATCCATTGGGATTCCAGGAAAGTTTTTAGATTATAGCAATTACATGTTCAGTTACCTGATATAATTTTGAGTCATGCAGTGAGCATACCTCTTCAAGATTCCCTTTATGGGACTATTTTATAGAGAAAAAGGGAAGGTAGTTTAGGTAGTATATTGACCTTTTAGCATAGATTGTTGTGTGTAACATCTGTTGAGTATCTTTCATATATCAGATGTTATTTCAGACTGTTTATATGTGTTATTTTATTCCTGTGGAAACTCACTGAAATTAATCACTAAAATAATCCCTATTTCACAGATGAACAAATAAGACTCAGACTAAGTAATCTGGCAATTACTAAATTGCTTAGTAATTTACTTGAGATCACACATCTTTTGGCTCTACAGTTTGCCATATATCTATACATATATGTACTATTGCATCATTTTCTATTGTTATAGATGAGGTTCTGGAGGCTGAGAAGTTCCAGAACATGGTTCTAGCATCTGTGAGGGTCATCCCATGGAAGAATGGTAGAAGATAGAAATGGACACATGAGACAGAGAAGAAAAGGGAACCAAGCTCCTGTAATAATTAGCCTACTTTTGTGATAATGGCATTAATCTATTCATGAAAGAAGAACCCTCATAGCCTAATTGCCTTTCAGAGACCTCACCTCTTAAAATTGCTGCAATGATAATCAAGTTTCCAACAAGAACTTTTAGAAGATAAATTCAGACTGTAGCATATGGTTGGGCACATTCACGGCACATGACAAATCCATGTTCTGTAGATCATATACAAAATCAGCTTGGGAGGAAATGAGTACCACATTGGCCATGGAGGCAGAAGCCTGACATAAGCGGAAGTGGGCTAATTTAGTGCAATTTGCCACATGTTTGGTGGAATGCTTTTAAGTTCCTCCATCTCAACTCAGCATAGAACTAGAAATGAGGACAAAGCTGAACCCACTGATGAGGATCAAGTAGATTCTACAACCTGGAAGAGCTGACAGCAGTAAAAGCATGTATAAATGTGGAGAGGGATTCATAACAAATGTCTGATCAAAATTAGAGAGAATTAATAGGTAAGGGGTTTTGAGGTGGAAAGAATTTGGGACATCTCTAGGTCAGCAAATGTTTATCAAACGATTCCTTTGCATTATGGTACTTTTCTTGGAGACAAGTAAAGCCAAGATGTATATGGCAACTTCTCTGTTTTCAAAGAATTTCTGTTACACAAATTACCTTAATATGTGGTGGAATGAAATAAATACCAAAGAGGGGAGATCTTAGATCAATTACAGGATGAGTGCATTAATGGAAGCCTTACGAAAAGAAATGACATGCAAACAAGTTATTAAAAGATAGAAAAAACTTCAAAAAAGGCAGATTGGGAGACAAAATTTTATAAGAAAGCAACATGAAGAATGGTAAAGAGATGAGAGGGAGCAAATGAGAAAAATAAGTGAATTCTACTTGGGAGATAGGATAAGGCAGACACAGTTATGTTTGCCCACTAAATACTCATTTGGTCTTCATATTATAAAAGAATGTTTATCCTACTCTGGGAAGCCACCACTCTTTTATGTCTTTGTTGCAAAGGTCTGCATATGACTACTGCCTCTCTTTTCACAAAATCAGGAGGAATGTGACCTGCCAGTCCAATGAGACTTAAATCTTGGGGGTTTGACTAAAAGAGATCTTTTATTGCTGAGGTTACTAGGATGGCAGGATGTGGCCTGAATAGCCAGAGACCATCATAAGAGAAGCACTTGCCTGAAAATGAAGCATCCAAAGAGTAAGTCAGGGCCAAGGGTCAGAGATGCTGTCTTGAACTTGCACTGAATGTTCAGTTATATGAGATCTCTCCCTGTTTTTACTTGAATTTATTTAAATTGGATGTAAACTGTTTGTAGTGAAGGGTCCTGGCTAATCCATAGGGCATGGAGGCCCCATCTTGGAAACTAAGCAGAGTATAACAAGCTGTTGAATTAATGGAAACAGTTGAGTCATGTTGAGACTGGCAAGAAATGAGACTGGAGAAGTATGACAATACAAGCTGGCACAGAGCTGAAGAGAAGATTGATATATTAACAAGTAGGAGTCAGTCCAGTGTTTTCAGAGCAGTAAATAGATGCAGTGAAGATTTTAATCTTTGTGTCTTTCTTGTGAGTAATTTTTTGGTTTTCTCCTTTCTACCTTCAGCTCTGCTTCAGCTCTGGTCATATTTATAGCAAGGCTAGTTGAGTTTCTTACAGCTATCTTTTGTGTAAGTAACACTTAAATTAAGAGCCAAATCTCAGATATTGTGCCTCTCTGAAAAGAATTTCCTAGTGATCATAGACAGTGAGCACAGCATCCCCAGATACCTTTTAGTTGGGTTTCATACTTTCCTCAAATCCGTGTGCCACGGAACTCATATTTTTCTTATGGCATTAAACCCAGTATAACATGTTCTATTGTTACATGGAACTTGTCTCCAAACTGCTCAAACCTTATTCCCTTCTACCATATTGTAGCCTCCTTGGTATTCAGGTACTAAATGTGCATATTTTAGGAGAAATTTTTCACAGTGCCAGTCCATTCTATGAATATAATAGGTAGTCAAATGCTTATGGGGAAAATTTTCCTTAAATGGAATCATTACATTTTTATTAAAGCAGATACTAGTATCTAGGCTTAGAGAAAGGTTATGTGTTAGAAAATTTTGTTTTTCTTTGACTGAAGGAAAAATAGTCATGGAAGAGACTGTTTTGACATTTGGAATGTTCCCATATATTCTGAAAGAAAGGAGATACTATTGTCCCCATAGGTCATAGGAAAGGGAAAGACTTGGGTGTCTCTAAGAGCTAACTGTCTATGTCTCCTTTTTATGCTATATTTAATAACTTTATTTTTTCATAAAATTATCACATTTTGGTAGCTTTTACTTTCTATAGAAGGGAAAGCTTAATTCTGCTCTTCACATCCCACTCTTTCCCCTTGAGGGTGAACTGGACTTAGCAATTCACTTCCTATGCAAAGAGTAAGCTAAGGGAAAAACAGTAACTTGACAGTTGGGAAATCCTGACAAGCATCTTAACTAATTTTTGGTGAAAGTTAACCTCAACCACATTGTCCTTATGGAGAACCCATATTCCTGATGTGATGTGACAAAATGGTACTTTACCTTTGTTTCATTTTTGAAAACCAATATATCCATTCTAAACCGGAGAACAATAAAAGAAAAGGCCAGAGGAGGGGACATGTACAGGGTATTTGACTAGTACTCCTTGAAACTGTAGAGGTCATGAAAAAACCAGGACAGACTAAAACTGTCATGGACCAGAAGAGACTGGGGAGACCTGACAACTAAATGCAATGTAGTTCTCTGGATGAAATACCGAAACAGAAAGAAGACATTAAGGAACACATGGTGAAAGCTAAATAAAGTCTGCGGTTTGTTTAGTAGAAATGTGCCAATCTTAGTTTCTTCATTTAGACACAAATGCACCACACTCACGTTAGGTATTAACTGATGTAAGACAAGGTGGGGGAGACTGGGTAAAGGAGCAGAAACTGAGTGCTGACTTTGCAACTTTTCTGTAAATCCAAAGTTATGTTTACTTAAAAAATTATTATGAAGTATTTCGTCATGCAGAAAATTAAGAAGAATTTATCAATATGTAGTAATTAACATCAAGTAGCCATCACCCAATTTTAAAAAAGAAAAATTACAAATATAAAATCTTCCATGTAAGTCTTCACAATCTTGATATCTTCTTCTTGAGAGGAAACCACTATCTAAAATTGTCTTCATCATTTCTGTGTGTCTTTATTTTATTCTATGTATATATGAATCTGTAGGCTGTATATGATATTGTGTTATATATATTTAAACTTGAATTAATGATACAATGTGTGTGTATACGTGTATATTTTGTTTTCTTACTATATTCACCTGGAAATATGGTTTTGGATTTCATCTATGTGGTTGATCAGTCTTGAGCCAATCATTCATTCAACACCTTTTTTCATGTCAGAGAGAGTAGTAAGGGGTTGGAGTTTAGCAGTGAATCAAATGCCCCAGAAGGCACAGTGCCCAAAGATATAAAAAGTGCCATTGATAAAGTCACAGTGTGGCTAAGGAGCTATCGTACTGTACGAGGCTGTAACATGGATATTTGTTTCTCACTTCAGCATTGTCTATGCATGTTCCAGTGTTAGAGATTTTATCTTGATCAGCCTTCAGTTGTGTTTTGTTTCGTCAGCTCAATAAAATTCTGCATTAGTGATCGAGAGCATTCAAAATTTAAGAGATTTCTCATATGATTTGAATTTCCAGCTTCTCTAGAAAAATTTGTCCCTCCTGGACCGATTCCAACATGGTTACCACTGGGAGGAGCAGAGGAACTGCCACTTTGAGTTCCTCACTGCCCACTCTGCCCTTTTCACGACTGCCTTGCTTTGCATCCTGGGCGGTCTGAGATGCTTGAGCTGTACCATTAGGTATGTGCATGCCCCTCATTATCCACATGTGATCTCTAAAATGTTGTCATTGATACTGTCAATAAATATGGGAGAGTGAAAAGATATGTATATACCCACACTTAACTTGAGATTTTCAACAGTGTGTATGCTTTGGCAACTTTTTTTTTCCCCTAAAAAGAGTGATATCATTTCTCATGATACACAAACCTATTTTTCATGAGTTGGCACAGTTTTGTAAATTTGATGCTTTTATTGCAGTTTATTACACTGTTTCTTGAGGGCTTAATGTGTGCAGGGTGTGGTTCTAACTGCTGAGGTGATTCAAAGAGATATACTGTAGGGCAGCAAAACACATTCCTAAATCATAATTTATAATTTAGCATATTTATTGAGCACTTGCTGTAAGCTCAGAACATGCAAAGGAAAGTTGCTATATGCCACAGGAATGATGCATATGATAACTCTTGACCTCAAGTACTTTATTAGTATCTAGGACAGTGGTCCTCACAGCTGTATGTGCTGACATGGAGATTTCTACGCCCAACCCCACAGGTTCTGATTCAGTGATGGAGGTGAGGTCTAGGCATCTTCGGTTTTGATAAGTATCTTAGAGAGAATCAGATTTATTGTGAAGCTGATAGGACTTAAGTGGGCGGGCCCTTTACTTGCACTGGCTCAGTGAGTTCTAGGTGAAGAATGGGTGAACCAGGATTCTACCAGAAACATATTTATGCAAGCACTGTAAATTTGCTAAAGTTATCTGCATTTCCAAGTCTCATGTACAGTCAGCCTTCTGTATCTCTTGTTTCCCCATCCATGAATTCAACCAACCTTAGATTGAAAACATTTGGGAAAAAAAATTCTATAAAATTCCAAAAAGCAACACTTGTATTTTCTGCACATGGAGTGCTCCATTGAATCTCCATGCAATTGGAGTAATATGTTGGCCTTGTGCTAAGCATTCTTTATTATAAGCAATATAGTGATGATTTAAAGTGTACAGGAAGATGTGTGCAGGTTATATGTAAATGCTATACTATTTCATATCAGAGGCTTGAGTATCTGAAGATTTTGGTATCCATAGGAGTTCCTGGAACCAATCTCCTACAGCTACCATAGGACAACTGTAATTTGTTGTGATTTATTTTCTTGTGCAAAATATTCTTATTTATATCTAACTTTGATTTAAAATCTTATATTCTTTAAAATGACTGTGTCAAAGTATATAAGCTTCAGGCAGCTGGTCTTAGGTTATACTGCTGTGTGTTGTTCCTGAACTAATCTTTGACAAATGCTGATACATGATTTATGGAATGTGATGGGATTTAGAATATCAATTACATGTAATGCTAGTGAGACATCATAAGAGACATTGTTAGAGAGTCAAAGATAATTTTAGAGGTGCACATGGGAAGTAAAATTTAATTTTGACTGGGAATTTTAGACTTTATGCCTAAGAAATATGTGACCACTGGACCAACTATGCAGTGGCAATTTGAGTAATTTCACTGATTTTCTAGATATGGTCCTTCCAAAGGGATGTGTTAGAGGGGTATCTAATTGTAGGTATCCATTTTTAAAAATTTTGGTGTTGTTAAGTTGATGGGCATATGCCTTTATAGGCAGCCCACCCCTCAATTGCTCTGCCCTGTTCTTTCTACAGTTTCTAGTTTTTTTTCAGCCTTTAGTACCTTGTTCTCCACACAGCTGTGAGCTCAGACTCGCCCCTTTCAGAGGTAGTCTTCACTGAGATAGAAGCTATTTGAACAGCTTCAATTCTGCTATATAATTGGGCTTCCATTCACATCCACAGCCCAGAGTTGGTGACATACCTAGGACTGTTAGGTTCTGCATCTTGCCATTTCTCATTTTTCTTTGCCAAAAGCAGAGCTGGAGACCAGGGGGTATGCATAGGCATACATACACATATGTGGTTTACTTCCATTCCTATCATTTTCTTAATTCTTGAAAAAGCCCCGCCCTGAGTTCTAGTGTAACATAGCCCATAATTTGGCTTAGACCAAACTGAACTTCCCAGAGAGTCACAATTCCTATTGAACGTCATCCTGTGACTATTGAATAATGTTTGTACAGAATTTGGGGCTGCAGATGGAATGAAATGATTTTCTAAAGTAGTACAGAGACATGATGGGCAAGTCCTTCCTCCCTTTATCTGCTGATAATAGCCTAATCACAACACAACTTTTGAAGGTGATGGATCTTATTAGGAATAATGATGAAAGCAGAGCCCAAGAGAGATACCCCTCATCCTCTTAAAGATAATAGCCTGGATTTTAGGTATATAGTAATATCCCAGTTAGCACAGGGTTGAGATAAAAATCAACAGATGATTGAATTGTGGGTCCTGATAACTGTATATTACCTAACATGTCTGATAATGTGCCTTTTGCATGCTGAGGACCTTGATGAAATACGTTACACACATTATTGTAATCTATTATGTTGGTCTTAACGAACTCATTATCTATATAGATGACACAGCTGAGACTTGATGAGCATGTATATCTTGCCCCAAACTACACAGCGATAAAAAGAATTGGAATTTGAACTCAAGTCTTAGAGATCCTAAATTCATCTTTGGATCGGTGGTTATTTGTCTTGTCACGTTTAAAGTCTGCTCTTCATAGGTCTATATGATTTACACATATTTATAATTTCTATACATAGTTACAAGGCAAAGGACTGATAAAGAATTTGAATCAATCCAGAATACATGCAATCTAGGAACAAGGTATTCTTAGCAGTAGTGCCTGGGAAGTCTAGGAGATTAGGTGAGGCTATTTGAAGTAACCCAGAGTAAAGGCAGCAGGATTTTATCATGGATGTTCCTCAAATCTGTAGAAGTGTTTCCTGTTGACCTTAGAAGGAGTCTTAATTAGGTGCATGAACCATCATTTCTACCAACTATGCTAACTCTGAACTATCAAAACCTTATTTGGGCACATTCTAATTTATGTTGTAAAAGATAAGGGTGGCCAATGACATTTCTTTCCTTGGGTTAACATAAAGCATTTTGCTAGTTATATCTCTGAAAGGTAGCCCTGCTACTCTTGTCCATTTTTGCATTTGGCAAAAGGATCACCATTGTATCATTTGACTTACCTGCTAAGAGGTCCTTGCATAATCATTCTGTGAGGTGTTGGGGCTACTGCAATATAATTGCCCAAAGTATTGTAAACTATGTCTCTTCGTTGACTCTTAATGTGGTATTGCAGACGTTGAAATTGTGGCGTAGTGGCTTCAGGGGAAAATTACAGAGTTATTTCTGGTGGAATGGAGATATCATCAAAGACAGAAGAGACTTTTAGAAACAGTGCCACTGGCTGTACTTTCAGAGCTGTGTAATCTGGGGGTACAGATCCCACACGTGGCAGTGCCGGTGCCGTGCAGCAGTTGTGTCTGTGGACCCAGCCTGCGCTCCCCTCTCACTGACTGTTTCATCATTTCACAGGCTTCTGGTGTGCCATGATTAGCTGTGGATCTGTCTTTTCTTTCCCCCACACTTTGCAAGAATGTATTTTATTTTTCTTAGTACAATGTAGGATAATTCCACTAAACAGCAGTACTCTGTAAGCCTGCCAGGCCAGATGATGTTCAGCTCACTTTTCTAGCCCATTCCCCTGGGGGAAAAAATAGTGAAATCCCAGCAAAGTTTATTGAGGTATAAGGTGTGTTGCTTCACAGCACTGCTGCCTCTGAAGAAACAAAACCAACACTATGCAAGGCAAACCAAAACCAACACTATACAATATGTGGTTGTATATTGTCCCTTTCTAGACTGCTGGATAAAACTGTGTTCAATTTTTTTTCTCTTTAAAATTTGAGAAGGCAATATTTATCTGTCAAGGCTTTGAAATCCCTGATTTGAATGAAAGGATTCCTGGGAGCTCTGGGGAATAGGGACTGTGACTTTCTCTTCTCAGAGTCCCACACAGTGCCTGGCCTGTGGTGGGCTCAGTAAGGGTGAATCGCACTGCCTGGAATGTACCTAGTGTGTTTCACGCTCACTGCTGCACGCCCCTCTACGATTGCTTTTTCTACTGGATGAGATTTACATTGAGGCATATGCACATTTATATTTACCCTTCTTTCAGGGACAGTGCAGCTCCAAGTGCCCTCTGCACGTGTGATTAAATATTAATTAGGCTTCTAATATAAGCAAGTGAGTTCACAGGCCCCAGTGTCACATGAATAATTTATGAGGTACCCAAAGGCTCAGCCTGGAAAGCTGATTGGCCACTTTGGATTTGTATAATTACGAAGTTTCATTATTAACAGTGGAAGCAGTAGAGAGATTTGCCTAGCTTGAGGGACTTTGAAAGCATAAGCTGTCTCATTAGGGAAAAAGGGAATAAGGCAAAATATGCAAACTTGTTAGCAGGAAAGAAGGGGGGGTGGATGAGGTTTGAACTTAGCTTTCAAACATGACTATGGTATGTGTGCTTTAAAAAATATATATAGTAAAATTTGTATTCTGATTGATAAGCATGTTTGCTTTAAATTTTTAGTGTGTGGAGCAGTGCTTCAAAGGTTTTGTTCTAAATCGAAGGCCAAAATCTTTAATATTTTACTGAAAAAGCCACAGGTAGCCTAATGGGCCCTGTGAAGTGAGAGCTTTGGAGGTAAAAGAATGAAGACAGTCCAGGGCTCTTGCTAGAATGTCTGTTGTGCATGCAATTAAATCTCAAGGTCAAACAATTTACAGACAATTACTTTTCTAACATCTCCAGAAATGCCTGCTTACACGTCTTTAATTTTAAATGATACTGATATTCCAATTCTCCCCAAAGGTTAATGCTGACTAAATCCAGCTGTGACCTGACACGATGCGACAGCACAGTGCCTAATTATCCTCTGGATAGTCATTTACTTGAAACCATTAAAGGAATAGGCTGAGAGGAAGATTTAGGACCCTGAAAAAATGTTAGCCTGACTTCTTTCTTCTTGAAGATGGGATGGGCTGAAAAATAAAAATAAAATCCTGCTAAATGTTAGCCATTTGCTTTGATGGCAGAAAATTGTTCATCCCACTCTGTTTTTTTACAGGTTAAATTGCTAACTAGTTCATTTTATCCATTGCCTACGGCTGGCGTTAAATGTCAGTGACAAATTTTGTACTTGTCTTGAAGAATGAATTAAGTTATGCACAAAAGCTATAGTGTTCTTTTAAGATGAGTGAATTGCAGAGGGAAAAAAGTTGCTCTTTTGAGAAAGGATTATTTTGATTAAAGGCCTTTTCTATTGTAGCCGAAGACAGGTAGTGGTTTAAGATAATTCCAACAGTTACCTCCCACAGAGGCTGCAGTCCTTTACTAGAAATTTCTCTGAGAGCAATTGTGTCAGATTATATGCTATGATTATTATCATAAGACCATTAGTGATACGAAAGAAATTCCTGAAAGAAAAAAAAAATTTAAATCTAGTTTTTATTAACAAGAGTAAAAACCGTGGTTTTCTGTTGTGGGGTCAGCATTCTACCACTGTTACATAAACCTTTCAAGTGAGTTGCAGTGGAAATTAAGGAAGCACACATGGTTGCCAAAATGTTGCAAAAATGCAATCCTAGGTCCTTCCCTAACTTGTAATAGGAAAATATGTCAACACCTGGTGGAGAAAGACCTTCATACTTCTTGTTTTCATTTTCTTAGTGATTGAGGTCTGACTTACCTCTTGATAAAACTATCAGCATTTATTGATGTCCCCTTGTAAACTGGTTAATTGTCTTTAGCCTATATATACAATGATATTTGTATCAGTCCTATTTCTCATTTTCTTTATATGGAATATTTTTGCTTATTTAGTATACAAATAATAGTTTATATACAGTTTAATAGTAGTAATTTTGTCATAGTAAATTATTCTAGCTAAACGTTAGCACTCTTAATAAACAAAATGAGTAGTATAGATGTAGTTTTTAAACTATTATGCTAATACGAACAGCAAAGTTGTGGGTACTTGAAGGGAAATTTAACTGCTCGTTCTAATAATGGGGATATGATTTATTTTGAACTCCAAGTCTGTGACTATGATTCTCTTATAATTTCTACTTTTTTAGTCCAAATGTTTACTTGAAGGAGTATGTTGATGGGGTTTTTGTGTGCATATGTGTGTGAAGTAGTAATACAAAGTTTTTTAGTTAGAATTGTCCTCGGATTGTAAAGGACAAGTGTAACCACACTTTGTTAATTGCACACCATTCTATCATGCTGTGAAACTATTATAGGGAATTGATTTTAACGAAACTATAATAATTAGTTTTTAAGCTTTAGTTAAATAATTACTTACTTGGGATAAGCTCTTTTAAATTTTATTTAAATTAATCAAATGAGTTGTCAAATCAGCTCTTACTAAAGTGATAGATAAATATAGGTGTTTGAACTTCCGTTAAGACTCAGTATTCAGCCTTGGCAAGAAATGGCTTTTGTGGTTGAATGATTTCCTCTTTTACCCCTCAGTCCCCCACCCATTTTCTAACTACTGCGATCCCGTTCCATAATTATGGGTAGTGTGAATGGCTTCTCATTTGGAGTTGCCATTATCCTCATCTTTCCCAGCAAGAGTTTCAGTCTGATGATATAGAACATGATTTTGAGAAAACAGTCCAGGCATCAGTGTCAGGGAGAATAGGTCTCCAAGAATATTGTTTAGGATAGGTTTCCCTGGAGTGTGTGTCTGTGTGCATGTGTGTAGTGCGATGTGTCAGGGAGTAGTAGGATGTGGGACAGCTGAAATGAAATAGAATTCTATCTGCAAAAACTGATTTTACTATGCTTTCCTGGGTTTGGGTTCATACCATCTTTCAGCTAATTCTGCAATGGCAAGTTGCTCCAACTATCACCATGGGGTGTGTGTCTATACTTGCCATAATTTCTGTTTCAGGAAATTTGAGCCACATGTAATGGGAATCATGTGGCTGGATTATTTACCTTGTTAGAGTTCACTAACCGCACAAATGTGGTTCTTATTTTACCCAGCTCTTTTCTTGCCTTTTTGTATTTTATGGTCCATATAATTTGCACATTAAACTTTTAGGCTTAAAGAGATGTGATTTAGTTTTCAGTAAATAACTATCTTTAGTGATGAGTGTTCTTGCTAGGTAGATTTTGTCTTCAAATCATTCCCACTGTGACTTGTTGGCTACTGGAAGGGTCAGAGGGAAGAGCAGGGAACATTATTTTCCCCAGTGAAAATCATCTGTATTATCTCCATACATGTGGACTGAGAAAGTGGACCTGTCAGAAAAGGGTTCAATATTGCAAGAAGTATGTAATGAAGCCTGGACTATATTTTGGCTTTTTGTTTCCATGCAGCTTCTTGTACAATCAATCCCACCATGTTTACAGGCAAAATATTATGCTTTTTAAAAAATAAAATAATAGAATTAGTTGGAACATAGAAACTTGAAGAGCGAAGTTTTCTGCAGCAAGGTAGGCTGAGAACCAAAATAGTTTGATTTGTGTTTAAGTTGGTCATATAATTATAAAATATCTTTTGTGCTTTAGCTGTGAGTTCTGTCCACTTACCTGTTGTCGTCAGTTAACATTTCTAGAAAGAGTGCTTTTTTTTAATGGCAGTTGATATTCAGCACAGTATTAACAAAGATCCACTCAAAAATAATTTTGCCACATCAACTTGTTTGACAGGACTATAAACCGTCTTTCAACATGATTTGCTCCGCTTAACACTTACTATTGAAACCATAAAGTTCATTGGGCAGTTCACATTATTTAGCATTTTTGTTTTTATGGTAATATTGCTGTTCTGTGCCTATAATTCCAGGTAGTCACAGGTGCAGCAATTATAAGTTCAGTAGGAGGACTAGAGTATATATAGAGGATCGGGTGCCCACGGGACACTCTATATTTGATTCTACCTTTATTTCAAAGTTCTTGTTTATGTAATTAGGGTATCCTTTAAATCCCATCTACTTTTGAGAGAGGTCTCTCTCCTTTACTGGTTAGTTTAGTTTTGATCTTTTATTGCTAAATATTACACTGAACATTCTCTCTTATGAGCTATGTACTGTATTTGCCACTCTGCTTTTTAAATATTAAATATTGTTTTCTTTTCCTGTTATTATAGCTCTTCTCATTAAATATAAACTGTCAAGGAGTTCATCCCACGTGGGAATCCCACATGGGAAGTCCCAACTTGGACTTTCTAATTGTCACATGTAATAGTTGTGGGATACTACTACTACTACTATTACTACTTCTTGAAATAATTAAATGAAATTAATACTTTTTCCCACCTAAAAGATGACTGGTTTATTTAGTTGTTTCTAGCTGAGAAAGACAAAGCATGCTGTCTAAAAGTGTGGACATTGTGCTGAACTTGCAAACAAGTTTGTTCAATTTAGAAATCCTCTCTGTCCAATTTTGACCTCCTGTTTTCCCTTCTCTCTCTGTTTTGGCAGAAGCTGGGGTCTTATTGAATTAGTAGGAAGTTTATTAGGAAAAGCTACCTGAGAAACCGCAAATGAGTATAGATCTTTTATGTCCACTTAACATTTATTTTGTTATTTCTCTGTGGGAAATTGGAAATAATTTGGAATATAGATGTGTTGCTTAAAGCAGACTCAGTAGATGAAACATTTTGCTTTATAAAACAAGTTACTGGTTATTTGCTTTATGATACTAAGGATAATGACAATAGTAACTTTACTTTTTTGAACTCTTGTTATAGATATGTTAAGCACTTTATAAGATGCTTTTATTTAATCACCACACTTTGCCAAGTAGTTATAATCTTTCTTTTGTAGATGAAAAAACTGAAGTTCACTGTTATACAATATGTATTAAATGAGTGAATCTATTACATCACCAGCATTATTTTCTTGCTTTCACCCATGTGTAAATAGAAACACTCTGTAACTGGGGAGAAAAAGAGAATCAAATTACCTGAAGTGAAAGTTTGTGCACATATTTTTCTCACGAGATTCAAGTGGTGGCTCAGGCTTTTTATTTCCATCTCTAGTCCCTGGACATATTTCGCTGGGTATATTGGAACAGACATCTGTCTATTAGACTTTTGTGATCTTCTAATCAAATAAGATCACTGAGGATTTGTAGAAATATTTCTTAGTGTTGTGATTTTATTTAGCATAGGTGACTTAAAAATAGCTGATTTTTTAAAAGAAAATCATACCTTAGTAAGTACAAGAACAAATTCAGGTTAACTCCAGTTTAGACGTTGTCTTCCAAACCCTTCCTGGTGTCTGGTTTGTGCTGATGCTGTGGGCTCTATATAAATAGTGTGTTGTAGTGCTTCTTCTCTTCTTGTGCCCCCACTTCCCTCTTCATCCCAGTAAATCCTTTGAAGGTTTTATTATTCAGGGGTGGGAAGATTGGAGTGAAAGCTACAGAATGATTTAACACTGTGGGAACTTAATCAATAAGAGTGTTGCCGAGAGCTCCCAGGAAAGGGTGTTGTTTTCCATCCAGATGATAATGAGGCCGAGGAGCAGCAACCTCTGGAGAAGGAGTGCTGGGGCAGCGATTCTTTGGTGGTGCTTTTGCTGGTTGCTAATTAATAGTTTTGAGGCCAGTGGGGCACCTTTTGGCCTCTCTGACATTTGCAAGCTTTTCTGTGGCTTGTCCCACATGTCTTTCCACCATCAGGGGTCACTCTCAACTGGATTGGAGTCTGACAAGTCTAATTGGCTCGAATCTATGCAGATTTAAACATCTAGCCCACATGCCAAAAATCTGATGTTTTCTCATGCTGCTTCTGAGTTCCTGGCATTATAGGATCGGTGCATGCCTGAATTATTATGTACCAGCTTATCCTTCTGTTAGCATGTTAAAGAGCAATTAGCTGGATGTGGTGTAAGAAATAGGGAAAAGAACTTCAATGCAGTTCAGTTGTAAATGGCTTTTATACTTAAAAAAACTGTCAGACCATTGAGCATTACTGCTTGGAAAGCAGATTGAACTGTATAGTCAAATTTTTTAAAGGGTGAATAATTTTTCGAGAGTTGTTAGAAAAAAAAAAAAGATCCTTGCTGGGCAAACATACAACTATGGTATAATGCAAATCACCCAAACATTCTTGATTTACTCACATTGTCCCACTTCCTTTTCCCCAATCCGACACTTCTCTCAAATTCTCAACTTATATATTTTTTAAAATTTCAGCTTCCTTATATCTGGTTAGTGGCCAACTTGCTAGATGAATGAATCTTCTTGAAGATGATGTTTGTCATCATCTCCAGTTTACAGCATTCTGAATTAATGGCCTAGTGCGAATCTAGATGTACTCACAGTACACCCAAGTCATTTAGATAAAATAATAAATTCCCACTTTTCTTGGAAATAATTTATTTTAATCGACCATTTTGACATACACAGAATGCAATAATAGATTGCTGACATGCTGCTTTGTAATTTATAAAATATTTTGCCATGTTTAATCTTCACAATAATCTTGAAAAGATAATAAAGAAGAGTAGGTTAATATCCTTAAATTTATTAATAAATATATCAATTTACAGAAAAACTAGTGACTTGCTCATTGTGCCCATGCTACTGAGAGGCAGAGATGAATTTTGATTACAAACCATTTTTCCACCACAACATGTTTAAAAATAATTTGTTTAATAGATTAGTTCATAAAACCCTTTTAAAACTATAGACTAATAATTTTTTATGTGTTGACATAGTTTAAAACTATCCAAGGACCTTATTATGAAATATAGCAATAAAGTTATGAGTGAATTTATCTATGTCGTTAACATTTTTTTATACCAAAATACTGTAGAGATTGAGAATTCATTTTATTTCCATTTCCAAAGAGGTAGATCTGTATCATCTTTGATAATTCACCCAAAAACATCAACTTTGCCATACTATCTGTAGAAAATATTAATCCTTAAAAGTCTTACTTTTCAAAAAAGTTGATGTCTAAAAATATGTTTGATGTAAATAATGATTTAAAATGTCAGTTCAGGACTATTCTCAGCTTTGGTATCAAACACTTGAGGAATCTGAGAATCTTTCTTTTACCATAGAATGCTGTCTTTTTTCTTTTTAAAGATAATTCTTTGGTGTCTCAAAGTTGCTGAGGTCTGAAAACCCCTCTTTCTGTCTGTCTTCTCACAACTTATTCACAGAGTGGTTGCAGTTTTGGAAAAAATATTACAAGAAAAAATGAAGTATGTGTGTGTGTGTATTTATGAATGTGTAAGATGTGCGTTTTCACACTAATTTAGAATTTTCTAGTCTTCAGTAGAATTGATCACAAGGGGTATGGATAACTGTAATTATTTCTTGCTTTTGGTTTTGGTTAGTATCAGATACGTTTTGTGTAATAAAAATGGAAATTTAGAGCTCAAACTAGTAGAGAACTTAGATCCTCATTATTCATTATTTATTTATTTATTTGATTTTTCCATTTTTTTCCTCCCCAAAGCAAATACTTTGGGTCCCATTAACATAAGACGAAATAGGAGGATACGTATTTTGATATGTTACTTATGGAAATATTTCAACTTTGTATGAGATTTTCCATTAGGAAATGAATAAACATTGATTTTTAATAAATTTTGATTTTTAACAAATTTTAACATTTGGCCAAGCAAATTTCAATAAGCAACAGTTTAATTTTACCTTTACAGATATTAATAAGATCATTTGCAATTCTTGAAAGAGAAAGGAACTAACACTTTCAAATATCCACTTTTGTTAAGTTGGGTTACCAGAGATTCCAGGTTTTATAGGTCAGTTCAGTTCACACTTAGTGTTCTGCCTAACTATTACTGCTTCCTTTACTAATTACTAATTCTGTCCTTCACTCTCCGACCACATGAAATATATGAGTTTAATGTGTACCTTCTGTTCCGTCTGTAAACATTCTCTAATGGAATGATATTCCAGAAATTTGTATTTCTAGTTTGAATTTCTCCAGTAACAGAGTGATTATTTATTTCTCTGTAAATCAGGTTTCTGAATAGCACAATAGGAATAACATACCTTTTATACACAATAATAGTGGCTCACCAGAACTTGTGTGGCTAGTTCTTTTAGAATATATGCAGAGAAGACATAGTTTTATCAGGCACAAGATAATTATTTCAAGGTGGTATCAAACATTTTAAGGTATATAATGGCTTGTCTCACGCAGACTGTGATATAAATTCAGGCTTAGCACTTTGAGAAAATATGATTTTTTGGGGGAATTATGTTGGGTTATAGGGTTTTCCTTATTTCTTTTTCATTTTGTGTGTGTGTTGGTAGCTTTGTTTTTCATTTGAAAATAAAAGGAAAAGAGCTAATACTCCTTAACTCTCTGGCACAGACTTGGTAAATAATAGGCTCTCAATAGATGTTAGTTTTTCCTTCCCACTTTTATGAAAATACTTGTATAAACAAGTTTAGAGTCATATAAATGTGGCTTACCATTGTTGTTATTTAATAATGAATATGTTTTGTTTGATTTTGCTCACTTATTTAAATCACTACATTTAAATTTTCCTGATTATTATACTTAAGCAAGGATAAAAGATGAAAAATGACTCTGTATTATAAGTAGATCTTGTCTTCTTGAAGGAGATTGAGAAAAGTTAGAAAAGATATTGGCTACTTGAGCCAAGAGAGAGGTGGTTTCAGTGGGCATCAATTCTAGAGCAGGGTATAAGGTTTGTCAACTATCTGGAAATTAAGCAGAAAAAGCCTGGACATAGTACCAAGCTAAGATTGGGAAGGGTAGGGAGAAATGTGATTTGGGGTCTAGATGTATCCTTTGGTTTTGACCAGGTCTATTTTGGAATAAATACCAATCTTGTGGAGGGAATGTAGGGGTAGTTTATATAGGAAGGGTCAGGAGGAGTCAGTGTTATGTAGGGTTTGGGAAATTTTAGCCTGGGTTTCAAGCTTGATGCTACTTCATGTCCCAAGACTTTGGATGAAATGAAATTATTGGCAAATCTGCCTTGTTATGAGTTAGGGAAGAAAAATGTAGATGAAATAAATCAAGAGCTAATGTCCTGGTTGGCTTTCTTTTTTCTTTTAAATCAAATTTGCTATTCCATATTACCTGTACACCAAGTGCTAATTAGGAACTGAATATATAAGTTTTTCTTTTGCATTGGGCCACAAATAAATATATAATCTCAGAATTATTTACTAGTAGAAGATTAGTGCTCTGTATCACACCAAGTTTCGTTCTTCAGTTAACTCCAGAAGTTAAGGAGGCTAAATGGTTAAGCAATTATTTTTTAAAAATTATGTTTATTTTCACCTGAAAATTCTACTGCTAAAGGATGTGCAGTGAATTTATCTAGAACGTCTATTCATTGTACATTAAAAACTTTTTTTTTGTTACTGAGTTAGCAGGATCATTCTCTCAAGCCCATAATCAATTGTGACTATATCCATAAAACTAACAGTGGATATACATTTTCAAAATTGAAAGTCATTATAAAACAATGTAGGCCACTGTAAATCATAGCTAAAAACAGTCATAATGGAAATCTTTTATCTACGTCTGATCCACTAACATACAGTTATTCTGAGAACTAATAACTTTTTCTTGGAGATAGGGCCCCAAATTCAATTTTATAACTCACAGTCCCAGTAAATAGAAAATGTGTGCCAAACCTGACTTTATAAATCCTAGTGATTTCATGTTTTTACCATATGTATTAGACTAGAAAAAATGAGAGTGAGGTTTGATGGGTTTTTACTTGGCCAATAAGCTCTGATACATCTCTATGTGAAGTTTGGAAATTAACTTTTATATTATTCCAGAGATATATAACTAGCATTAATTATTTCAGTAAATTTCAAGAGTACTTGGGAGAAATATTTGCTCCTTTCTCAAATAATAATGCAGCCTCAACTGTTTGAATAGGCCATCAATCCTCATTTTCTACTCATTGAGCACCTGGGCTACAATAACTGCCTCCCACCACAGTGCTGTTAGAAGGTAGTGCACCACTTACTTTCTGGCATTGCTTCTCTTTGATGCTTCCTAGTTCCAAAGGAGAAATTTACTGAAGTACAGTGCTGTGGGAAAAGAAAAACATAAAGGACCAGCCTGCTTCTTTCAAACTGAGGAACTGAGTTCTTGTGAAGGGGTGTAGATCTCAATGTTGATATTAGCTTTCAACATTTAATATTTCTAAAGAGCTATTTCATTTTTGTCTAAACATTTTAAAAAATTTTATTGAGTTTATTATTTAAAAGTTCAATAATTTCATCAGATGTTTTTTAGTTATACCCAAAAGAAATCAGCTAATTTAAATCAGAAAAGGAATTTATTAAAAGGATATTAGATTATTATCCCATTATTAAAAAAATATTAAAAGGAATCTCTGTAAAGACAAGAGATGCAGGGTGATAGGTTACCAGTACAAGAACAAATCCCCAAATTACTCCACAGGATGACCTGTGAACATAGATATGGCACCTGGTGCCCTGACAGTGCTCACCCAGACCCGCTAGAACTGCTGCCTCTGGAATAGGCGTCCTCAAACCGCGGCCCGCGGGCCACATGTAGCCCGCCTAGGACATTTATCTGGCCCACCGGGTGTTTTTGCCACCGCTGCCTGTCCTGCTTAGCAGCCAACTCATCCTGGAGCCTGCAGCTTGGCCCTCCGACGGTCTGAGAGACTGTGAACTGGTCCCCTGCTTAAAAAGTTTGAGGACTCCTGCTCTGGAATCTGGTTGTAGTTGCTGCTGATGCTTGTTAGAATAGATTCTGCAGTAGGGCGGTGCTCTGCTACTTGGCTTTGCTGAGTATCTTGCCATCATGAAGGCTAGACTAGAGATTAAAATAATGACAACACTGCAAAAATGCAGTGGTTCATCTAGTGGAAATGTGAGGGACTACTCACTCTAATTGCTCCCATACAGTCTAGGTGACCACCAGGGATATTGAGAAAGGGGAATCTTCATTGGCTAGGGTTTGAACTAGAAAATACTTAAAGTTCTACACAATTTTTAGTTTTCATCTAGGAAAAGTTTTGGGACATATTTATTCTCCAATTTGTTAATTTCCTTATTTTCTCTTCCCTTCTTTCTTCTTCAGCAAGGACATCTTTTGGAATTGTCCATGTTCCTTTTGAGATGCTATTCTAGGTAAAAGAAGAGAAGGTGTAGGTTTGTGTATAAGTTTTGTATGCCAAATAATGACTGCTTCTGACTTAATAAACCCAGAAATAAAGACAAACTATTATAGATGATATGGACATCCAGTTTAATATAGTAGATTGAATACAGACATTTATCTTTGCTCCTTGTGAGGCTCAATTAAAATGACAGAAAATTAAACACACATGGACAAAAAGAATCCACAAGGAGAGCTGAGATATGTCCAACGTTGGAAGCTAGAAGGTGTATGCAAAGGGATACTTAGCTTGATCCCACAAGAGGTGAGATGACTCATTTCATAGTCCTATGGAAAATTTAAGAAATATGGCATCCAATAATTTTGTTCTATTTAAAGAACAAAACATTCTGTAAATGTTGACTATTTAGACACAAGATTTAATGAAAATTGGAATAAATGACATAAATCATGAAAAGAAAACTTTTATTTAAATGTTAGGCTCAGAGAGGGAGAAATGCCCTATAAAGAATATAAGGAGAAAGAAGATCACAGCTTGTTAAATAGTTGAGTGTTCCTTCATGAAGAGATGTCAGCTCAAGTCTCAGAAGGTGAAACTCTTCAAATTTATATATGCTTCTCAGGAGCTTTTATGCTTCCAGGAATTTTAAAAAATATTGTAGATATCTTAGTACAACTTCTGAAAGACTGCTGTGTTGAAAAATAATTAACTCATTCTTCGTACATTTATCCAATAATTGTTTTCCCATAGAAATAGCCGGAGGTTGAGAGTACAGCAGTAAAACAAGATAGGCACAATTCCTGTCTTTGTCAAGTTCATAGTTTTGAAATAAAGACAAATTTTATATGCTTCTCAGAGCAAGTGCTTCTTACTTGTAAGAGAAAAAGAATGTGCCCAGTCATGTGATAAGTGTTTTTCATTGAATCCTCATAGAAATTCCATGAGGATTCATTTAAAAAATCTGTATGATTCTTATAGTATCTATTGTTTGATTCAATAAGGTAATGGATATTCCTGGCATAACACCTGCCACTAAATAATCATTCAGCCATTCTTATTTTACCTTATGATTGTGATATAAGGACCATTAGGACCACATCTGTGCACATGAAGGAAGTGGAATTCTGAGGAAGCCTGGCATGCTTACTGCATCTTGGCTGTTAAGTGGTGGGACTGAGATTTGAATCCAAGTTAGTCTGTGTTAAGATTGCATGCTCACTCCACTCTATTATGAATAAATAATCTTCCAGTGCATTATGTAAAATCTTACTGTTCAGGCTGTCTTGTTATTAAGCTAGTGTTTATGAAATAATCTCTGTAGGAAAATATTAGCATGTTTTCAAACAAGTGCCTTATAAATGAGCTATGGAAATATAATTTGTAAGTGGTAGTTTATTATGGAATCAAATGTCTATTGTCTCACATTTCTTAAAACTAAAAAAGGGGTTAAAACAGATTTTCTGTTCTGGTCTTCTCTTTTTGGAGTGTCTATGATAATAATAATAGGGGTTTACTTTTTTTTTTTCTTGTTGCAGTTTTTTGGTGGGGGCTGGGTTTGAATCCACCACCTCCAGCATATGTGGCCAGCACCCTACTCCTTGAGCCACAGACACCACCCAGGGGTTTACTTTTATTGACAGCTTGCTATATAAACAGGCATTATAATGCATACTCTATAGAAACTATGTTATTTAATCCTTACAGAGATCATATGAAACAGGCGATTTTTATTATCCTTTCCATACCTGTCCTCCCTCCCCCAGCCATAGAGAGATTGAGCCATTGAAAGACGAAGCTGCCCAAGGCCACACAGCTGTTAAGGAGCTAAGTTTGGCTTAGAAGTCAGGTATGCTGGTGTCCTGTCTCCACAGACTGTGCAGCTGACCAATGCATCATTCGGGCTTCAATGTTGAGACTGTCAGCTCTTGTCATTGACTTGGGTTAGCTCCTTGACACATGTTCAAATACTCACAACTCATAGAACTTTTATTTTAGAATGCTGTACTTTTAGTTTTAGAGAAGAGTTGCAAAGATAGTACAGAGAATTCTCATGTTCTCACCCAGTTACCCCTAACATAAATATCTTTTTTGTTTGATTCCCCCAAAGGGGTGCACCATTCCTGGAGGTACTGCAATACCAGGTCGATGTGTGGAGTGCATGGAGCAAGCTCCTATTCCAACTCCCTGCTCCAAAAATCTATTTAATGTATTGTCCTCAGATGGAGGACATATCAGATATTTAACTGATAAGAATAGATACTATGCTTGAGCTGTTAATATCTTGCCTAACTGGCTAATTTGATAAAACTAAGATGATTGATAATTGATATAAGACTATTAATTAAATTACATAATGTATTCCGATTTTACTGGCTTTTCCCCAGTGTCATTTTTCTGTTCTAGGATCCTGTTCCAGGATATCACCCTGCTTTTTGCTGCATAGTTTCTCCTTATTTTTCACGACTTTGATGGTTTTAAAATTTTTTTTATTAAATCATAACTGTATACATTAATGCATTTATGTGGTACAATGTGCTGATTTTATATTTGGAATGATTACATCAGTTTGAAGACTACTTGTCAAGTATGTAGAATGTCTACAATTTGGAATGATTACATCAGTTTGAGGAATACTTGTCAAGTATGTAGAATGTCTTTCAATTTGAGTCTATCTAGTGAAACCCTCTTGGTTAGACTGGATTTATGTTATCTGGGATTATTAATACCATAGAGGTTTAAGTGGCTTTCTAATTGCACTGTATCAGAGGGTTTCTGTTGTCAGCATCCCTTATTATTAGTGATGTTAAGCCTGGTCACTTGGTTAATTTATTGTTTGCCAGGATTTTCTAGTGTAAATTTTCTGTTTTTCCATTTTTATACTTTGTTCTTTGAATGTAAATCACTAAATTCACACTGTACTGAAATGGAGGGAGATTAAGTTTCAACTTCTGAAAAGGGAAGTGTATTTCTATATATTATTTGAAAAATTTCTGAAAGTAATAGTTCTCTCTTTTCTTGTACCTTATTTTTTAAATGTATATATGTTCATATCATATAGACTCATATTTACCTCATGCTTTGAGCTATGGTCTAATACTATGTTATATATTTTGTTGCTTGTAAGATAACTTTAAAAAAGAGTTTCTTCCTGGCTTTAAAAAATTATTCAGAATATTTTATATCTTGACATCTGAAGCTTAGATTGAGTATAAATAGACTCTGGTTATTTCTTAGTATTGCTGCAAAAAAGTTAATTACAATGAGTCTCAATTTAATTTAATTTTTATCATGAAAAAACATGACATACTTTTACTCTCTTAATAATTTTAGGTGCACATTATAGTATTGTGAACTATGTGCATATTGTTGTACATCTCTAGAACTTTTCATCTTGCATGACTAAAACTCAATACCCATTGAATAGCACACTCCTGTTTTCCTACTCCCCCACTGCCTGGAACCCACCATTCCCCACTTTCTATTTCTGTGAGTTTGAGTACTTTCAATACCTAAGGTAAGTGAATCATTTTGGTATTTGTCTTTATGTGATTGGCTCATTTCACAGCATGATGGCTTCCAGGTTCATCAATATTGTAGCATGTGATAGGATTTTTCTCTTTTAAGGGTAAGATTTCATTATATGTATATACCACATTTTCTTTACCTACTTATCTGCTAATGGACATTTAGGTTGTTTCTACCTCTTAGCTATTGTGAATAATGCTGCAGTGAATATGGATATGCAAATATCTCCTTGAGACCCTGTCTTCAATTCTTTTGAATATATACCTATGAAGGGAGATTGCTGTGTTAACTATTTTTTTTTTTTTTTGAGACGGAACCTCAGGCTATCCCCCTGGGTAGAGTGCTATGGCATCACAGCTCATAGCAACCTCCAACTCCTGGGCTCAAGCGAGTCTCCTGCCTCCGCCTCCCAAGTAGCTGGGACCACAGGCGCCCGCCACAAGGTCCAGCCATTTTTTGGTTGCAGCCATCATTGTTGTTTGGCGGGTCTGGGCTGGGGATTCGAACCCACCACCTTAGGTGTACGTGGCTGGCGCCTTAGCCCATTGAGCCACAGGCGCCGAGCCAGGAGAACTGTCTTTTGCCTTCTCAATAAATAAATACATTTTGGTGTACACACATCATAGCACATTCACATCCCATTGAAGATTCATTTCAACAGAATAACTGTGAGACAGCATGATTAGCTGCATTTCTTTTTCATTTTCTTGAAACAAGAGTCTCACTTTGTCGCCCCTGGTAGAGTGCTGAGTGCTGTGGCATCATAGCTCATAGCAACCTCAAACTTTTGGGCTCAAGCAATTCTCTTGTCTCAGCCTCTTAAATAGCTGGGACTACAAGCACCCGCCACAACGCCCGGCTGTCATCCTGGGTAGAGTGTCGTGGCATCATAGCTCACAGCAACCTCAAACTCTTGGGCTCAAGCAATTCTCTTGCCTCAGCTTCTCAAGTAGCTAGGATTACAGGCACCTGCCACAATACCTGGCTATTTTTGCTGTTGTTGTTTTAGTTGTCTTTGTTGTATAGCTGGCCCAGGCCAGGTTCAAACCCACCAGGCTGGGTGTGTGGCCAGCACCCTACCCACTGAGCTACGGGTGCTGCCCAACATCTTATTTCTTTTTTAATAATGTTTTTTTCTCTAATTACCAAACTAATATGTGTTTAATGTAGGAGAAGCAAAGAAGATGGAGCAGAGATTTTTCTCTCTTCTTTCCCACAGCTCTGATCTAGGTTCTCTATGATTTGGGATTCAATGTGACATGGGAAGGCTAGAACAGAGGGTCTGTGCCTTCAGGAAGCTTCTATCAGGCATTCCATATTCTGATAAATGAGACTTTGAGTGAAGGGAATCTGAGATGTTTTTCAAGAGAATATATACTAGCAATGAGATATGTCAGCTGGAATGGAAGTTTGCTTTAGTTTGGGGACTTTTCTAGTACTGTTTGGGCTTGCCTGGAACTGGGGATCCTCACTTAACCAGATTTGTAGCTTCAAGCAAGTCACAGCTTCCTCCGATGGAAAATAGTACTAAACACCCCTAAGTCATCCAGCTGTGGGATGCACTCTTTCCATTTCCCAACAATGCCTGCAGCACAGCAGTCCCTGGCTCCTTGGCAGAATGTACCCTCCTTCACATGTTGGAGGGTTAAGTTCTTTGTTCAAAATAGCTCAGTGCTTTGGGAGACACAGATCTGAGTTCAATCTTGATTTCATCTTTAACCAGCTCGTGGTCAAACCCCTTTCAGAGGTGTCCAAGCTTTTTTCTTTTCTGCTGCGTGTTGGAAGAAGAAGAGTTGTCTTGGGCCACACATGAAATTCACAAACACTAACAAAAGCTAATGGGTAGGCTCAGCGCCTGTGGCTCAAGCGGCTAAGGTGCCAGCCACATACACCTGAGCTGGAGGGTTCGAATCCAGTCCAGGCCCGCCAAACAACAATGACGGCTGCAACCAAAAAATAGCCAGGCATTGTGGCAGGCGCCTGTAGTCCCAACTACTTGGGAGGTTGAGGCAAGAGAATTGCTGAAGCCCAGGAGCTGGAGGTTGCTGTGAGCTGTGATACCCAGGATGACAGCTTGAGGCTGTCTCAAGGAAAAAAAAAAAAAGGAGAAAGGTCTGTGCATAATTTTTGGGATATGCCACACCATGGATGAACAAAACAGTCCTCAAATAATCCACATGTGGCCCATGGACCACAGGTTGGACCCCCCCCCCCCCGCCTCAGGCTCAGTTTCCTCATCTGTGTTAATAGGGTAGATGGGAGGTTTCAGCAAAATAATGCAGAGAAAGTACCTAGCTGGGTGTTTACACCTAGGAAGTTTTCAGGAAATGTGAGCTATTGTCATTGTTTACCGCAGGCCTACTATGTAGCTGGCACCCTCAGGAGAGGAAGGTACAAGTGTGAAAACAAAGCCTAGGTCCTGGCTTGGCACCTGTGGCTCAAGTGGCTAAGGCACCAGCCACATACACCTAAGGTGGTGGGTTCGATTCCAGCCCAGGCCCGCCAAACAACAATGACAGCGGCAACCAAAAAAAAAAAAAGCCTAGGTCCTGCTCCCAAGGAATTT
>CAUYQV010167910.1:0-27072 GCA_963574575.1 Galagoides demidoff | reverse complement strand
CAGCTACTTGGGAGGCAGAGGCAGGAGACTCGCTTGAGCCCAGGAGTTGGAGGTTGCTATGAGCTGTGATGCCATGGCACTCTACCCAGGGGGATAGCTTGAGGCTCCGTCTCAAAAAAAAAAAAAAAAAAAAAAAATTAAATGTCTTATTTGAATACTAATATATTTCATCCAAGCACTAACCAGGCCCAACCCTGTTAGCTTCTGAGATCAGACAAGACTGGACACATTGAGGATGGTATAGCCAGAGACCCAAGGCCGTACTGAAACTGCCAGGAGATTCAAGAAAGGCTTATACAATCTTCCTGAGTTAATGAACTCTAACTATTGGACGTGAAAGCCAAAGAGAGATGCAGTTATCTCTGTCATGATGCAATTGCGGTTTGGTCATCTTCTGGAGCATTTTGTTCATTGATTGATTGACTGAGAGTCTCCTCTGTCACTCTGGGTTGAGTGCCATGGTATCATAGATCATAGCAGCCTCAAACTCTTGGGCTCAAGCAATCCTCTTGCCTCAGCCTCCTGAGTAGCTGGGACAATTACAGGTAACCGCCACTATGCCAGTCTAGTTTTTCTATTTTTAGCAGAAATGGGGTCTTGCTCCTGCTTAGGCTGGTCTCCAAGTCCTGAGCTCAGGCTATCCACCCACCTTAGCTTCCTAGAGTGCTAGGATTATAGGCATGAGCCACTGCACCCAGCATTCTGGTGCATTTTACACTGGAAGAGATAGTTGGGGAACGGCAACAAAATTTCTGTCCATTTGCTTCCTGGCATATAATGAGCCAATATAGGAAGACACAGAAAATCACTAATGATACAACATGCTTTTTTTTTTTTTTTTTTTGTAGAGACAAGAGTCTCACTTTATCGGCCTTGGTAGAGTGCCATGGCGTCACACAGCTCACAGCAACCTCCAACTCCTGGGCTTAGGTGATTCTCTTGCCTCAGCCTTCCGAGTAGCTGGGACTACAGGTGCCCGCCACCATGGCCAGCTATTTTTTTGCAGTTTTTTTTGGCCAGGGCTGGGTTTAAACCCATCACCCTTGATATATGGGGCTGGCGCCCTACTCCTTGAGCCACAGGCACCGCCCCCAGCTATTTTTTGGTTGCAGTTTGGCTGAAGCCGGGTTTAAACCCTCCACCCTTGGTATATGGGGCTGGTGCCCTACCCACTGAGCCAAAGGTGCCGCCCCTGATACGCTTATTTTTTTAAAAGGCAGGACATGAAACTTTCTATTATAACTCATACAGTAACATGAACTTGGGGAAAGTAACAACAAAGGAAATACACCAAAAATGCTGTTATTAGCTAACAAGCTTGTGTCTGTGTGGGGAGATGGTGATAAAGCTGCTGCTTTTCTCTGTTCCACATTTCCTGTGATGCTTCACTACTTCTATGACGAAAATCAATACGCAGCTGCTGTTTGAGCTCAGCATCTGGCCTCTGGTGCGGCTGTTAAGGAGACAGCTGGGGGTGGTATTTAACATTAGTCTTTCCTCTGGATGCTCAGAGCCTCCTCTGTGAGGAGTGGAGTGGGAGTCTCTGTAACAGTTTCTGTCCCAGCAGCTACCTGCACCCCTCCAGCCCCCAGCACAGAGGCCTTGCCCCAGTCAGGGTGGATAATGCTCCTAGCACTGCCCAGCCTCACCTTGTACAGGTCCACGTACTTGGGGTGAGGAAAGTGGAACATGGCGATGAACATCCTGACACAGTCACTTCTCAGCCCATCCCGATACAGGTTCTCTGCCAGCATCCGTGCCACGAAGTTCTTGCCTGTGCCAGACCAGCCGTGGAACAAGAGAGCCAGGGGCTTTTCTGGCTGAGGCATCGCTAAGTAGCCCTTCACTGTTCTTAGGACCAGCTCCCGGGCCAAATGCTGGCCGTGCAGTCGCACATTCAGGTCTGACTCTAAGCCTAAAGACAAGAAAGAGGGAGTCACAGTGAGACTGTGACACACAGGCACATTCCCTGGCAAAAGCCCAGACACTAAAACTGAGTACCTCTCCTTCAGCCATGACAAAAGCACCACAGAGAGCAACTATCTGTTATTTCCCCTACTTCACAGATGAGGAAAATGAAGCTCAGACTTAGCAAATGATTCCATCATACCACATCTCCAATAAACGTGTTTTCTATAGAAAAATTTAAAAATAAAATAAAATAAAACAAAACTGAGTATCTCAGAGGCGGCACCAATAATTCATCCTGTTTGGCCTTAGAACAAGAAGCCAGAAAACAGACCTTGCAGCAGAAGGGATTCAAGGGCTATTTTCTGAAGCATTAGAAAAACATTTATCACTTGAGCCCAAGAGTTTGATGTTGCTGTGAGCTGTGACACCACAGCACTCTACCAAGGGCAACATAGGGAGACTCTGTCTCAAAAATGAAAAAAGAAAGGAAAAGTAACATTGGACTAAGGGAGAATTAGAATCATTCCTTCTGAAGATATCCCAGACCAGTGGGCAAGACCTGCCTGGAAGAGGGGCCCTGCCCACCAATCCCTAGGTGGCTCCCATCCCTACTTTTAAGACTTTCTAATGCTTTGTTGAGAATCCTCATTTGCTTTTTTTTTTGGAGCCATTTATGGCTGGGGGTCACCACAACGTGAGGAACTGTATTAAAGGCTCGTGGCATTAGGAAGGTTGAGAACCACTGCTCTAGAGGGAGAATGCACAGGGAAATTGTAGTGGGGACTTCCAATCCGTGATGGTTAATATATATTAGTTTCTACTCAGAACCTATCTCTTATTTCTTGACGGCAGTGTTTTTCAACTTTTTTTATTTCACAGCACATTGAACCTATAGTTAAACTTCCACGGCACATTTAAATTATATTGATTTAAAAAAAAACTAAAAAAGAGAATATACTTACTTTGTTTGACCTTCTTTCAAAAATAATGATCTTTAAAAATTTTCACAGCAGCCTGGGCGAGTTGGCTCACACCTGTATTCCCAGCACTTGGGAGGCTGAGATGGGTGGATTGCCTAAGCTCACAGGTTCAAGACCAGCCTGAGCCAGAGTGAGACCTCATCTCTAAAAATAGCCAGGCAGGTAGTGCCTGTGGCTCAAAGGAGTAGGGCGCCAGCCCCATATGCTGGAGGTGGTGGGTTCAAACCCAGCCCTAGCCAAAAAAAAAGCTTCCTTGCAATCTTAAAAAATAATAATAATAAAATAAAAATAGCGAGGTGTTGTGGTGGGCGCAACTGCTCAGCTGCTTGGGAGGCTGAGGGAAGAGAACTGCTTAAGCCCAGGAGTTTGAGGTTGCTGTGAGCTGTGACGGCACAGCACTCTACCAAGGGTAAGAAAGTGAGACTCACTTTTTTTTTCAGAGCCCATCTTAGATCCTCTCATTGCACACTGGTTGAAAATCACTGCTCTGAGGATCACTTGTGCCCAGGAGTTTGAGGGTGCTGCAAGCTATGACATAACAGCACTCAAAACAGGGTGGCACTCAACCCAGGGCAATAGAGTAAGACTCTGTCTCAAAAAGAACAGAACAGAAAAGAAGAGAAAAGAAAAGGAAATCACTGCTATAAAGGCACTGCCTCCCTGAGGCATCCCCACTGACCCCAGATAAAGCAGGAAGACCATGTTCTATCACCCAGACATTTGTTGGCTAAAGCTTTGAAAGGGATGCTTTTAACTACAACCTATAGAGTATGATGAGTTCTCTCACTGGATGCTTCCAAGTACCCTCTGAGAGATTACTGTTTCTGTGTTTAGAAAGAGACAAGGTGCTCTGGACATGACTCTCCTGAAGGGTCTCAGATGTTGGATTAGGAGTTAAGCCCCACAAAACTCTAAGCACAGTGCCTGGTATATGGCAGGGGCTCCACAGATCACACCTATTCTTTCCTCCTTGAACACGCTCCCAGGAATGGCAGGAGGACATGGTGAGAGGGTAGATGGCAAAGAGCAAAGGAAATCTAGTGTACACCAGGGACAGATACACGGTGGTAACTAGGGGCCCGTGCTGTATCTGTCAGTATCCCTTCCTCCTAGCTGTCTTCGCTGGGTATCACGTGTTCATGGCTTTCCCATGGATCCCCAAGATCCATGAAACAAGCTCAGTCTGGATAAGCCATTCAAGTAGAGGCTAACAGGGGATTCCGAGTTAAGGTATTCTGGTGCTCTTCAAACACCAGGATTGGGGGGCTTTGGCTTCTGTTCCAAGATAAAAGAATGCACCATTAATGTTGGTGTCATATTGTCCCCTCTGTTAGAGGGTCTTGCCCAAAGATCTTCAAATAATTGCAAATCCAAGTTCAGTCTTTTGGGGACAGTTCCTGCTTTGTGGAGGTTGGACAGGATGATGAAAGGTCCCTTGCACTCTAGCCATTTTCCTCAACTGCCTCTTCTCCCCACAGATCCCTAACCCAGTGAGGGCTTGGGAGTCCAACCTGTGAAGTTGTTGGAGATCCTGCAGTCTCCACTGTCGCAGCAGTCCCGCAGGCTGCAGTACCATGTGGTCAGGATATCCAGGTACTGCTGGCCCAACACGGGAAGGCTCCAGCCTAGAAAAGGAGGGACCATGAGACAGAGTGCAGGCCATTTGCTCCAGGACAGTAGTGTCACAACATTGTTGCATTATTTGTCAATGACAGAGCCAGAATCAGAACTCAAGTCCCAACTCCCTACCCAGATCTGTGTGTCCTCAAGCACTGCCTCCATAAGCAGCAGAAGGTACTTGAGGGTGGAGGACAGTCACCAGGTGTGTCCGTATTTTCTTAAAGATGTCAAGAAGGTGGGAAAGAGATATACAGATATGCTTTTCTTTTGTTCCCTCTCTCTTCTCTTCTCTGCTCTCTCTCCTCCTCGCTCTCCACTTTTTCTCTCCTCTTTTCTCTTCTCCTTGGTGCTTCTCTGCAGCCTCCCTCCCCCACCAATAAAGACCTTTTGTACCAAAAAAAAAAAAAGAAGGTGGGAAAGAGCAGCACCTTGGGATCACACTGAGGCGGCTAGGGGTCCACACAGGCAGAGAATGTGTGCCAGGAGCAGTGAGGAGGGGGAGGGCCTGTTCCTATCCTCCACATGTGTTTAAAAAGAAACAATGCAGGCCTGGAGGGGTGGTTCAGGCCTGTAGTCATAGAGCTCTGGGAGGCCAAGGAAGGTGGATTCCAGGAGCTCACGATTCGAGACCAGCCTGAGCAAAAGCGAGATGCCTCCTTATCTATACTAAAAACAGAAAAACTGAGGCAAGAGGATCGCTTAAGCCCAAGAGTTGGAGATTGCTGTGAGCTATGATGCCACAGCACTCTATTCGAGGGCAACAGCTTGAGACTGTCTCAAAAAAAGAAAAAAAATATGTATATATATGGTACTCTGGACATGACTCTCCTAAAGGGTCTTAGATGTTCAATTAGGAGTTTTGCCTGGTATGGATTGCTAACCACAAGGGCTGCAGGGAGGATGGAAGGGGGGCAGTGACAGCGCTTCCTGACCCGCCCGCCCAGGCCGTGTGGCTGACACGGTGGCCCCCAGCAGGAGCGAAGGATTGACAGCGAGCCCCCAACTTCCCCACGGCCTCCGCGTCCCGGAGCGGCAGGCGGGCCAGGCGGTTGGCGCGGGGACCAGGTCTTACCGAAGGGCCTGGGGGCTGCCTTCTCGTGGTCCTCACAGTCGTCCGGCCACACCTGGCAGCTGAAGAGCGCCCAGTACCGCTTGGAGAGGGCCCCGGCCGCGCGCAGCCGCTCCCGCAGGCGCCGGAAGCCGGACCAGGCCCCGGCCGAGCCCGGCTCGTCCGTCCTCTCCCACGGCAGCGCTGCGCCGCGGCGCCCAGACGAGCCCGGGAGCGGCAGCGGCAGTAGCAGCAGCAGGAGGCAGAGCCCCAGCGGGCGCCACGGGCCGCGAAGCATGGCCGCTGCCGGCTGCCGGTCCCGGACGCCCCACCTCGCTCGCGACTTTCGGCCCGGGGCGGGGCGGGCGTCGCCGTGGCAACCACCTCAGGGCAGCGCGCGCACTGGTTGCCTTCCGCCCTTCCCGCACATGTGACCCGGCGGGAACCGAAACTCTGCAGTCCCCGGAGGGCATCCGGAGGCTGAGTTCAGGCCCGGGTCGCCCCGCTGGCTCTGGGAAGCAGCCTGTTCTCGGTCTGGGCCGTGATTGTGGTCGCCTTGAAATGGCCACTGTCAGTCACTCTGGTATTACTTTCGGGCAGCTTCGGTGGCCCATCTGCGGCCTGTCTACTGAGGCCACCCATTTGTACCCTGCCCCGCGTCTGCAGAGCAACTTCCTGCCAACCTGCCATCCCGGCCGGGGAGCGAGGGGCTGTGTTGGCCGCTGGAGCCGGTAGAGAGGAAAGGCCCCGCGGAGAACTGGCGGCTGGGGCCCGGCGGTCCAGGGTGGCCGCTCCTCCTGGGAGAGAAACGAAACTTGGCGAGTAACCAGCAGGTTTCCGCAGCTGGAAGGCCCCAGACGCGAGAGAGCAGATGGGCGCCTTTCTGCAAGTATTCGGGATTTGGAAATCCCCGAGTCATGAGTGAATCATAAGGTTTCAGGTCAATGTAATTATAGCTCATAAGAAAAAGGTTAGGTGCTGCGTGCGCTTTTTCTTTTTTTTGAGACAGAGTCTCACTCTGTCGCCCTGGGTTGAGTGCCCTGGCGTCATAGCTCACAGCGGCCTCAAACTCCTGGGGTCAAGCCATCTTCCTGCCTCAGCTTCCCAAGTGGCTGGGACTACAGGCACCGGCCACAACTCCCGGCTAATTTTTCTATTTTTAGTAGAAACGGGTCTTGCTCTTGGTCAGGCTGGTCTCGAACTCCTGAGCCTCCCAGAATGCTGGATTACAAGCAAGAGCCACCCTGCTTGGCCTATTCTGTATCTTTAAAACTCCCTCACTCTTTAAGAGCTAGAACTTGGGGTGGCATCTGTGGCTCAAGAAGTAGGGCGCCAGCCCCATGTGCTGGAGATGGTGGCTTCAAGCCCAGCCCCAGCCAAAAAAAAAAAGAGAAAAAAAAAAGAACTAGAACTTGTGTCCCTGCCTCAGCCCAGTTGTCCAGGTGAAGGGGAGTGTCCTCTGTTCCTTCTACCACTAAGAGATGGCTCAGTGGAATTGTCATCCCTTGGAGAGAGTCCTGCTAGCTTGCAGTGGTGTCATCATAGCTCATTGCAGCCTCAAACTCCTAGGCTTAAGCTAAACTCCTGCCTCAGACCTCTTTCCCCTAGTACCTAGAACCACAGGTAGCACCCCCATGCCTTGCTAATTTTTCTGTATTTTGTAGAGATTGGGTCTCCCTCTTGCTCAGGCTGGTCTTGAACTGGCCTCTAGCAGTGTTCCCACTTCAGACTCCCAGGCATGTCCAGCACCCCCCTTCACTTTTATTTTCATATATAGACATCCCTGTGTTAAGGTGAAAAAGAAGTAAGCCTAACTCCATTTTGTTACAATTCCTGTTCCTGAGAATCAGTGGGAAGGCAAAGCAGACCTGATTCTATTCTGTTGTTTTGTTACATTTTATTGCTTAAAAAAAAAAAAACAAAAAACAGTTCCAGCTCAGCACCTGTGGCTCAAGTGGCTAAGGCGCCAGCCACATACACCTAAGGTGGCGGGTTCAAATCCAGCCCAGGCCTGCTAAAACAACAATGATAGCTGCAACCAAAAAGTAGCCAGGTGTTGTGGCAGGCACCTGTGGTCCCAGCTACTTGGGAGGCTGAGGCAGGAGACTCACTTGAACCCAGGAGTTGGAGGTTGCTGTGAGATGTGATGTCACGCACTCTACCCAGGGGGATAGCTTGAGGCTCTGTCTCAAAAAAAAAAAAAAACACAACAAAAAAACAGTTCCACTTGCCTCCCCACCCATTGCATAGTATTTTAAGTGTATCTGGTTAGAACTGTTAGAATTAGTATTGTATAGAAAGTCACTAACTACCCTTGTGAGGGCAACCCTCATGGTTATGTTAAGTTGGTCTTCATACCATCTGTATATAACATTGAAATGTTAATAGAACAAGCTTAACTCCATTTTACTATTTACTCCTTTTTTTTAGAGACAGTCTCACTTTGTCCCCCTTGGTCGAGTGCCGTGACATCACAGCTCATAGCAACCTCCAGCTTTTGGGTGATTCTCTTGTCTCAGCCACCCAAGTAGCTGGGACTACAGGCGCCCCCCCCCCCCCACAATGCCTGGCCATTTTTTTGTTGCAGTTTGGCTGGGGCCAGGTTTGAATCCGCCACCCTTGGTACATGGAGTTTCACTTTGTTGCCCTCAGTAAAGTGCCACTGTGTCACAGCTCACAGCAACCTCCAGCTCTTGGGCTTAGGTGATTCTCTCGTCTCAGCTTCCTGAGTAGCTGGGACTACAGGCACCTGCCACAACGTCCGGCTATTTTTTTTGGTTGCAGTTTGGCTGGGGCAGGGTTTGAACCCGCCACCCTCAGTATACGGAGCTGGTGCCCTACTCACTGAGCCACAGGTGCTGCCCTATTTACTCCTTTTTACCTTCAAAACTAGTTCCTCTTGGCTTGGCACCTGTGGCTCAAGTAGCTAAGGCGCCAGCCACATACATCTAAGGTGGCAGGTTCTAATCCAGCCCGGGCCGCCAAACAACAACGATGGCTGCAACCAAAAAATAGCCAGGCGTTGTGGTGGGCGCCTGTGGTTCCAGCTACTTGGGAGGCTGAGGCAGGAGACTCACTTGAGCCCAGGAGTTGGAAGTTGCTATGAGCTGTGATGCCACAACACTCTATCTACCCAGGGGGACAGCTTGAGGCTCTGTTTCAAAAAAAAAAAAACAAAAAAAAAAACTAGTTCCTCTTGTTTGCCCTCCCATTGTAACTATAAATGCCTTTAGCTAAAATTGTTAGTAATGTAAGTTACTAACCACATAGCCCTTGTGATTATAGCTTTTTATGATCACGCCCTTTATGACCCTTACTTATAAGTTCCCTTCCCTGCATTCCCCCTTAGGACATTGTGGTTTGTATCTGTTTTGTCACTAAATCACTAATTAGAAAAAATCACTAATCACAGTATTGTGTAAAATGACTAACCGAAATGCAAATTTGCTTTTGTAATAATGCTTGCCCCCCCCCCCCCGAAAAAAGTTTTACCCTATAAAAACTAGAGCCACACACAACTTGAGGCTGCTCTCTGAACCCGTGTTGAGTATGAGGCAGTCGCCTGCTGGGTCTCCAATAAAGGGACTCTGCTGTGAATTCGGTTTGCTTGCCAGTGTGGTCTTTGTGGAACTGCTGGGCATAACACCTGGCTCTTGGTGGTCTACACAGGAAGCTTGAATGGCTTTAGTTAATAATGAAGTTTATGAGTGAATTCATGATGATAAATTGCTAATGGTAACAGTATTTATTAACACAATCTGGTTTTAAGACAGTGTAATGGGCCCGGGCACCAGACTCATGCCTGTAATCCTACTACTCTAGGAGGCTGAGGTAGGTGAATCACCTGAGCTCAGAGTTCCAGACCTTCCTGAGCAAGAGACCTTGTCTAAAAATAGCCGGCATTGTGGAAGGCACCTATAGTCCCAGCTGAGACAAGGGGATTACTTGAGCCCAAGAGTTTGAGGTTGCTTTGAGCTAGGACATGGCACTGTACCTCTACTGAGGGTGACAAAGGAATACTCTGTCTCAAATAAATACATAAATAAAAATAAAAATAGCCGGGTTTTGTGGTGGGTGCCTGTTGTCCCAGCTACTTGGGAGGCTGAGGCAAGAGGATCACTTGAGTCCAGGAGTTTGAAGCTACTGTAAGTTTTGATACCACTGCATTCTTATGGATGGTGACAAAGTGAACCTCTGTCTTAGAAAAAAAAAAAAAACTTAGTGCAAAGAATTACCACTCTATGTGTACCTTTCATGTGCAGCTAACTGCTAATTTCTGAGATGTTCTAATTTAGATTTAGCATTTCATGGAAATTCTTAAGACAACCATCTTGATTTCAAAATTTCCCTTTAAAAAAAGGTAAACATTTTTTCCCCAGAGATTCAGTTCCACATAGAAGCAATAAATCCAAACAAATTTCTAGGCAAGTCTTTTGAGTATTTCAATAAATTGCTAACATTTCAGTTTCAGGGCTTGGAGTTGCTTGTTGTAAAGTTCTAGGAACAAAATCTCGTGGGAAATGGGGACATCTAGAGGCTGTTGTGAAAACTACAGCCATCTATGATTCCTTAGCAAGCATTATTCTAAGTGTGGTCGAACGACCCTGGCACTAGCAACGCCCAGCACCTTGTTAGAAATGCAGAATGTCAGGCACCAGACCTACTGAATCAAAGCCTGCACTTTAAGGTCTCTGTGAGGGAGAATGGCACACAACACCTTTACTGAGGTCATCTGAATGGTACTGAATTGTAAAGCTTTACAATAGACATCTTCCCCACCCTGCTGAAGGCAATCAGAACCATCTGCCTTGAAAACAATCTTTGAACAAATTAATCAATCTGGTACATGAAACAAAAACTCTGAAAACAAAATGAATGTATCACGGTTCATCTACGTGTCAGCGGATCCCTTTAACATCTATGCCACAGAGCATGTGAAGCATCACAGTGGACTGAGTGTGTCCTTTCAAGAGACGGGGCACACCAAGTTTTCTTGATAAAGACCACAGGAACCCCCTGGAGGGATATTTCTGGTGACCCAGGTAGTGAAACAGATTACAAGCCCAGGAGGCACTGCACCTTCTGCACACACAGCGCTGCATTTCCAGAGTCAGGGCTTCCATACACACCACCCGTCAGCCTGGATCAGCCTCTTCTTTAGCGTAGGTCTGTTCTCTCTCTGAGAGATCCTTCCCTGATGCTTATTTCCACTCAATGTTGTAGTTATCTCAGTCCTGAGGCATTTGGGCCTCACAAGCAGTTCTCATATGCCAAGACTAGACTGAGCTCTTTGAGGGAAGGGACAGTCACCATCATCTTGGTGGCATCCACAACCTGCAGTACAATGCCCAGATATCTACTGAAGTAAAATCAAACATCTCACATAATTGTGATTTAATACCATTCTGCCCTGGGATTTATACTGAACTTACCTTACAAAACCCCACCCATGGAAAACTGGTGGTGATGCCCATTCTCGTATATTTTACAAAACGAGGGCTACTAAAAATTGGTTTTGTAGGCAAATAATTTTTTCTAGGAATCAGTTTTTTAAGTAAAAAACTACCTAGTAACTGCCTCCTCCTCCCACTCTCGCCACTCTGAGCTGCCCCTCTCAGCTCTAATTCCAGTTTTGATATGCTTGAGGAAAAAAAATCTCGAATTGTAGGCTGGGGAGGAGTCTGAATGTGGTGAGTCAGTGAGATGTATGGACCAGGTTTCAGCTTCCCACATGTATTCAAGTACAAAAGACAAAAACTACAAATATGCTGTAAATAAAATCTTGAGAACTCTCTTCAGTTGCCTGGTTGAAGTTTATAATGCTGGATTTACATTTCAAAAATTAAAAGCCTAAGTGTTCTAAGAATTATTAACTGGCCTTCTCTTCCTGTCTTTATGGTATTATGTTAACAGGTTGTCCAAGATTCATAATTATTTTCCTCTGTGGCAGCTCACAAATGGAGTTAATCACTAAATATAGAAAAAGCACTTAAGGGGTGGCGCCTGTGGCTCAGTTGGTAGGATACCGGTCCCATATACTGAGGGTGGAGGATTCAAAGCTAGCCCCCGCCAAACTCCAACAACAACAACAAAAAATAGCCAGGCGTTGTGGCAGTTGCTGGTAGTCCCAGCTACTCATGAGGCTGAGGCAAAAGAATCACCTAAGCCCAGGAGTTGGAGGTTGCTGTGAGCTGTGATGCGACAGCACTCTAACAAGGGCGATAAAGTAAGACTCTGTCTCTACCAAAAAAAAAAAAGAAAGAAAGAAAGAAAAGAAAAAGTACTTAAGAATGATCCTATGGAAAATGTTGGTGTAGTTACAACCTGGTATGAACTTTTTTTTTCTTTTTGAGACAGAGTCTCTCTCTGTGCTGTCCCAGACTAGAGCACTATGGTATCAGCCTAGCTCACAACAACCTCAGACTCCAAAGTTCAAATAATCCTCCTGCCTCAGGCTCCCAAGTAGTGAGTAGCTGGGACTACGGGTGTATGTCACCACGCCCAGCTAAGATTTCTATTTTTAGTAGAGATGGAGTCTCTCTCCTGCTCAGGCTGATCTCAATTCCTGAGCTAAAGAGATCCTCCAACCTCAGCCTTCCAGAGTTCTAGGATTATAGGCATGACCATCCCCAAGGTATGAACCTTTTGAAGACTGGTGAGGGAAGATAAAGGTTATATCTATCAGATACTATGAAACAATCCCTGTTGAAGTTTCACTATAAAATATGTAATCTTCTCTGTTCCTAAACACAATAGGTAAGAAATTTATAAAAGTAACACTGGAAATATCCTGAAAGGAGGGAAAAAAGATTAAGAGGAAAAGATGATACATCAATATTAATTAAAATCTTTATTCATATTCTTTTTCAGAATCGAAACCCATTGAACACATTAGAAATTTAGATGTTTATCTGTCTTGTTTGGTGTTTTACCAGATATAACCTCCTTTTATGCAACAGTTCTGAGACGAAATCCTTGGCAGATCAAAGCAGAAGGTCCTACACCTCCTGTTTAAGCAAATAAATTAAGTTTCCCAGTAAGTTATTCCTAGTTTCCCCCAACATTGTGTGAGGAATACCTTAGTTCCTAAAAACCTGTGGCGGTACAGTACCCATCCCCTGTCTTTTCACTACCCAGAATTAAAGGAGAAAAACTGGCCTTCCCTGTACAATAAACTTTATCAGGTCTGCCTGCTTCACTGGTATGTTTAGCCAGTGCTGGCACACCAGAGTTGCTCAGTAGCTGTTTGCTGAATGAATGGTCTTTATGTCATGTCGGGTCCACTCTTAAGAGACTAAGAACCTTTCTCTAGCTTCAAGTCCTTCAGCAGTGTTAAGCAGTGTCCCCTGTGCCAAAATAAATATAGTTTTCTTGCTAGAATACATAAACAACTATATACATACATATATACCTTTACTCATGTTTCCTGAAGCTCAAGCTCACAGGAGGAATCATAAGATAGCTCAGTGATACGTGCTGCCTTACCATCAAGGTGTGGTCAATTACTGGTCACCAAAGAACACACAGATGATGGAGAAGGAAGGCTGAAAGAATATGGTAGATGGGAAGAGGTGGCCAAGGCATTTTTTTTTTAAATAAAGGAAAAGATAAATGTCTTTGAAAGACAATGCCATGCAACGGATTCATCTTTCCCAAAATGAAATGAAATCTGAATTCTTTAATTTCCTTCTTAAATTTCATTTGATATATTAACCCTGAGTGCAAACATGGAGAAATGTGTTATTGATAATACATTATTGAACAATACTCTGACCAAATCAGATCCAATTTGTTTTGCACACAAGATTATTTATACCCCTTCCCAAACCCACAATACAGTCTCATATTAAAGAACAGTTCTAGAGACTTCTAAACTTCCAATTTTGTAATAAACATTTTTAAGAAGTGGGAGGAGGGCAGGAAATGGCAATTAGTTTATAATATAAACGTGTATCCACATCTACCTCTGGATGTTTGGGAGGCACACCTAACTTAGAGCTACCAAAACCCCTCCCATGACTTGACTGCAACAGCCTTAAATCTAATAAATAAACTATAAAGAGAACAGTGTTCCAAAATTTTTTTAAAAAGAGATCCACCTTATTTTTCAAAACGAATTTAGTGTTTCCAAGTTTTAGGGCTGTAAGCTTATTGTTGGTTTTCTCTGAGATCTGCCTAAACACGCTTTTCCTTTTTCTCAGTGCCATGCCCATACCACTATGTTAGCTTAATTCTAACTTTAACCACTGTGGATCAAAAATCTTTTAATATCAATGAGTTTGAAAACAGGGAAGAGAATGAAATAATACATTTTCTGCGAATGCTTTGATGAAAAGGATGAAACCATTTTTAAAGCAGCATTCCCTCCTATGCTTTTCCTTAGCAGAATTTTTGGCCTTCAACATTGTGAATGAAGATCCCAGTTTGAGAACAGTTCTTATTCATGACAGTGTGGCATACTAAAGGCATCATGTGTTTTAAAGAACACAAATCCATACTTACCTGTGTTCTCTCAAGTAAGAGAGCTGACATCCTTCCTACTATTTCCTGCCTCCAAAATCTTAAGGCTCTTGCTGGTAACCTCCTTAACTGCAAGGCCCAGAGGCTTAAAAATCTTTGTTTCCAAGTCTTTTGCATGGCCCAAATCACAAATAAGTCTGGCCATCTGTATAGTGTACACTCTCATCTATAAAAAAGAGCTGCCTTTTCTCATAAGAAAGGCATAAACATGATGACCAATTATGAATCTCTCTGGACACATATAGCAAGTAGCCCTAAAACTGAAATCTCAATCATTTGAAGTATTTAAAAAAAAAAGAAATCAATGCCTTCTTTTGTTAACCCTAATGTAGCATTTTGTATTTAATATCTATCTTCTTAAATTCAATATCCTTTTTAAGCTCAGCCTACTATTGTGTTCATCTCAAATGTATATTAAAAAAATTTCCTAATTTATGCTATTTTATAGTAGTTATGGGTTACTCAATTATCTTTCAATGTGAGAAAGTTGGGGAATAAATTCTAAACCTGATTTTTTAAGAGTGGTTGCCTAAAACTAGCCTCCAATGGGTGGGTGGCATTAAATTTGTTCAACCACACTGTTTAAATATCAGTATCTGGCAGAAATGCAAAACTAGAACAGTTCCTCGACAAGATGGGTAGTTCATGGGGAGTGGGCAAATCAGGCCTGCCCTCCTCTGGCCCTGTATTTTACTGCAACTGGTCAGAACACAGAACAAAAACTGTGTTTTAGCAACCTGAAATTTGGGAATGCTAAGAGCAGATAGGCATAATAGTACATGATGGCTTCAGAACTCCAAATAAGACTAAATATGGAAATAAGGATTTGACATAAATCAAAATCTTAAAGTTCTTTCTGGTAACCTCCTTAATGTCAAGGCTCAGAAGGCTTAAAGTCTTTGCTTACGGTCTTCCACATGGCCCAACTGCAAGGCAAGTCCTGCCACCTCGAGGGTGTACACTCTCATTGGTAAGAGTAAGTAGCCTTTCCTTACAAGGAATGCGCAAACGGGGTGGCCAATATCTTGAGAATAGCAGCTCTAGTGACCAGATACCTTAAAGGCAGGAGTGGAAATTCATTTCAGAAGGGAAATGAGGATGGCAGAGATTATAGGGAACCTGTCATTCAAGGTATTATTTCAGTTAACTCTGTCAATTTAGAAAGGATTTGCCTGCTTTGAGTACAATATTAGATAAAAGAATCATGCTTGGGTTGTAAAAGTATTTTCTCTAGAGACAAATTTTTGATTAATCTGGACATGACTATGAAAATGCAGATTTTACTTAGGTACAAAGTCATGTTTGCTTTTTACCTACTTTAAGAACCCAAATACAGGGGAATCTGTTTGCACTAATTCAATCTCTCCCTGATTCTGGTTCCACCAAGTGGGTCTCTCTCTTCTTTTCTCCTCAAAAATCAACAAAACAGTATTAGCCAACTGTTTGAAGGCCTGAACATCTTCCTGCTTCCGCCCTTCCCTCTGATTCTTTCTTAGAACCATATCCCCTTCAGCAGAGCATGCTATTTTGGCTTAATGGAACACAAGGTGTTATTTGCTGTCACGCTGTAGGAGGCAGCAAGCTTTCTGATTTGACTAGTACTGGTGGGAGAAAAAAAAATGAAATAAGAGATTAAAACGGGTTTCCACAAAGTCCACAGATGTGGAGAAAGGACCGCAAGATTCAACTCCAAACATACACTCCAGAACCAACCTTCCCATTCACCTATCCAAATGTCACACCTGTTTGTCCTTTGGCATTGGAATAAAGACTAACTACGATGTCCGCTACTAGGATGAGCAACTGCCAGGGAGGTCATGGGACTCAGCAGGAACATCTCCGGGCTCAGAAACTTGCAGTCTTGCATCAGCATCTACTACCGAAAACACCAAAGACATCTGAGGCCACCCTGTTCCCTATCACCAGAACTTGCTGTTGGCCATTTCCAATCCATCTCATACCACCTGGAATTGTTGTGCTGTTTCTCTATCTTTGTAAAAAGAAGTTCCACTTATTTTATGTTGAGAATTACAAGTGGGAGAGAGGCATCCTGTCTTCCACCAGCACAGTGTCCATCCCAAACTGGTCAGTGCACTGCTTCACGGTGGCCAGGACACTCAGGAGCCGCTGGTCCACCGCGTCCAGGTGAGGCTCGGCGAGCACGGGAGAGATGGGGTCATGGGCCATGGCAGATTTTAAGGCAGACTTGAGGACACCATTCTTTAGGTAGTTCAGTCTGTTCCAGGTAGAAACCCGAATGCTGGAAGAAAAAGTTTTAGGACAAGTTACATAAAACCTCTATCAAATGGAGTTCAAAGGCTGCTTGGCAGGCAAAAGTAAAAAAAAAATGTAAAATATTTTAACCAAAAACCCATTTGTTTTAGAATTACCTCTATAATATGAGTATGCCACAATACCACATTTTGATACTTTTTCCTGGATAATTAATCAGAGATACACACAAAGATTCACACATGTTCACTGCAGTGCTGTTTATGATAGGAAATATGTGAACCTGAATGTTCAATAATTGGGAAATAATTAAATTATGGCTTATTCATTAAAGAGATATACCACATGCAGCCATTAAACAGTTTTGAAAATTCAGTGCCATGGGAAATGCCCATGACATAATGCTGGGGGAAAAGGATGGAGGAAAAAAACCTATTTTACTCCAAATTTGTGGGAAAATAAAGCCCACACACCCAACTATAATGAAGTACACTACAACATTAACAGGACAGTATCCTTAGATGTCAATGATAACTTTAACTTAATTCTGCATATGTTACCGAATTTTAAAAAACATCTACCAATGTTAAAAATAGAAAAGTTATTTTAAAGTACCCGTTTTCCTTAATTATTTCACCAACTGCTATGGTTTGAATGTTTGTTCCCTCTAAAACTCATTTTGAAATTTAATTGCCATTGTAACAGTATTAAGAAGTAGGACCTTTCAGAGGACATTAGGCCATGAAGGCTCTCCAAGAAGGTCAGATGTTGGCACCTTGATACTGAACTTATTATTGTGAGCCAATAAATTTCAGATCATTATAAACTGCCCAGTCTGTGTGGTACTATACTCAGTTACAGCAACACAAAATGGATTAAGACACAAACTAAAGAGGATTTTTTTTTGAGACAGAGTCTTACTCCGTTGCCTTGGGTAGAGTGCCGTGGCATCCATAAAATTGATTATTACTGCAAAAACATCCCCTTCAAAGATAAAGGCACATATTTTGATTATTTGTATTACTGCTTCTCAACATTAACGAAGACAATTTAAGGGTTGCAGAATTTTGCTGCTATTAAAAAAAGAAAGAAAAGAAAAGAAAAACAGACCAATTTTGCTAGGAGGGGCAATCTTATGGGCATGACTGTTTCTGGGAGTTGACCAATAATAAGTGGTGTTCCTGGACTTGCTCTTTGGAATAGCCCTGCAAGGTGGGTCCCAGTCAATTTTTTTTTTTTTTGAGACAGAGCCTCAAACTATCTCCCTGTGTAGAGTTCTATGGCATCACAGCTCACAGCAACCTCCAACTCCCGGACTCAACTGATTTTCCTGACTCCACCTCCCAACTAGCTTGGACTACAGGGGCCTGGCTATTTTTTTTTTTTTGCTTGCAGCCGTCATTGTTATTTGGCAGGCCCTGGCTGGATGCTGGATTCAAACCTGCCAGCTCAGGTGTATGTGGCTAGCGCCTTAGCCGCTTGAGCCACAGGCTCTGAGCCCCAGTGGATTCTTGATGTGCAGGCTTTAAAATTATACCAGGGATGATAATCTGAAAAGGAGCTTTTGAGAGCCCAGTCTTTATCTCATTTTCTTAATTTACTTTCAATTTCTTTGTTCTCTAATGTAGAGTTTTTATTTTTGGAAACAGAGTCTCATTATGTCGCCCTTGGTAGAGTGCTGTGGCATCATAGTTCACAGAAACCTCAAAATCTTAGACTTAAGTGATTCTCTTGCCTCCCAAGTAGCTGGTACCACAACGCCTGGCTATTTTTTTTGTTGCAGTTGTCATTGCTGTTTAGCTGGCCCAGGCCAGGTTCGAACCCACCAGCCTGGGTGTATGTGGCTTGCGCCCTACCCACTGAGCTACAGGCGCCACCCAATTGTTATATATTTTTGATATATTGATTCACTTTCATTATTAAATGTCTCTATTTATCTCTAGTAATATAGTCTGTATCTTTTTTTTTTTTTTTTAAATAGCATCTCACTATGTCACCCTTGGTACAGTACTGTGGCGTCATAGCACATAGCAACCTCAAACTTTTTTTTTTAAGAGACAGAGTCTCGCTTTATCGCCTCTGGTAGAGTGCCATGGTGTCACACAGCTCACAGCAACCTCCAACTCCTGGGTTTAGGCGATTCTCTTGCTTCAGCCTCCCGAGTAGCTGGACTACAGGCACCTGCCACAGCACCCAATTTTTTTGTTGCAGTTTTGGCTGGGGCTGGCCACCTTCAGTATATGGGCTGATGCCCTACTCACTGAGCCATAGGCGCCGCCTGCAACCTCAAACTCTTGAGCTTAAGCGATTCTCTTGCCTCAGCCTCCCAAGTAGCTGGAACTACAGGTGCCCACCACAACACCGGCTATTGTTTTTGCTGCAGTTGTCATTGCTGTTTAGCTGGCCCAGGTCAGGTTTGAAATCGCCAGCCTGGGTGTATGTGGCTGGTGCCCTTACTACTGTGCTATGGGTGCCGAGCCCAGAAAAGTTACCTTTGATTCAGATAATTTCAAATTGAGATTTGCATACACCAGGTGGAATGTGGTAGGTGAGTAAGAGGACTTGAAACCACAGGTAAACCAGGTGCAGTAACCAGGGATACAGATTTTACTAGACTCTTTAATTTTTTGGTGGGGGTGGGTGTAGGGGGGAATGACTATAGTCTAATATTAAACCAAACATAGATATGTATTACTCAACAGACTACAAACTTCTACTCACACAAAATTTGAAATGAATTCTGAGCTTTGGGTTACCTGCCTCCACCTTTCCCTGATCCCTCATCTCAAAATCTCCAGGGGTTCTGAGTTGGAAAAGTACGATAAGCACTGCTCAGGTACCAGAAAGTTTCAAGGCCAAGAAAATCAACGTACTATTACCTGACCCTGGAAAGGCAGGCAATGCAGGCACATGCTATTTGCTGTGCATAACTTACATGCAACACTGATAGAGAGGGGCAAGGATGCTTCTTTCCTCCAGCAAGGGGTTCCCAAAGCTGAAAATTAAGTTAAAACTTAGTGAATTAGGTGGCAGTATCAGTTCCCTTCTTAGCATTAAAGCAACAACAAATTCTATAAGAAGGCCAAATGTGATCCTAGATAATTTCATGCTCAAGCAGCTCAAATCACTTACATTGAAAACAAGCAGGGCATGACCAATTAGACACAGGATTCCTAACAGCCTGTACTGAAGTATCTAACTACAAATATACTCATTTACAAGGACCCTTTTTCCTGTCAAGATATCGCAAGGAACTGGAGCATAACCACAGTAAACACAGTGTAGACATAGAACAAAGGGAGAACTTGGAACCCCTCGGCTGAAAAAGTTTTAACGCATAGGGAAAGAAAAAAATTCTATTCATATTAGTTTCTCACAAATAAGCATATGGCCATTACTTATAAAAAGAAGTTATACTTGTTCTACTACAAAATTACCAATATCCTATTCCCTTACAAGTAAGTATAAGAGCAAATTCAAATTGGGAAAACTGCTCACAGAGGCTAAAGAAACATTAATTCAAAACAGATGCATAAATGATCTTAGCAGTAATTCGGAGTCAGAAAGGAACTGATGCTGCAGAGTCTGTCAACCTTCCATTCTTTTCCCGAAGCTCACCATATAGCTGGATGGTCTGGTAGCCAGCAGTACAGTGTAGGTCCTCCAATAATATAAAGCAAAGGCAACTGCTATGGTCTAATGTTTGTAACCCCTCTAAATTCACATGTTGTCACCTAATCCCCACTGCGACAGAAGTAAGAGATGGGGCCTTTGAGAGATGATTACATACCTAGAGTGGAGCCCTCACAAATGGGACTAGTGCCCTTATAAAAGAAGCCAGAGGGAGCTTATTGCTTCTTACACATAGAAGGCACTACCTAAGACAAATGGGTCCTCACCAGATACTGACTCCGCTGGCACCTGGTCCTTAGACTTTCCCAATTCCAGAACTATAAGCAATAAATTTTTGTGGTTTATAAATTGCCCAGTCTGAGGTATTTTGCTATAGTAGCCCAAACAGACTACAACAACCACTATTTTGATATATCAACTATCATGTGTATCACAATACACTTGCTCATTTTTAAAAAAAGTATGGATAAAGATTTTCACAATCTTTTAGCTCATGGGACACAACAGTGCACTCAGCAATGTCTGAGTGCTCAAAAATAAAAAAAAAGCAGAGTGTTACTGAATTGTGTATTCAGAGTGATCTAACTTAGTCTAGGGGAGAATCTAGGATACAGACGTGAATAAGGCCAAGCGTGGAAGCTGGGAAGGAACATACATAGCAGAATGGCCATGACCTGCTTTGCTGTGAGGGGTTAGAGAGGCAGTATGTGCTGCCTTTCATGTTCTGTGACTGTCACCATCTCTCATGGGGCATGAAGCACTTGTTTTCAGTATAAGATGGTGGCCTCATTAGTAAATGCTGCATAAGCTCTCTTTGACAAGAAGCCATGTCTTGGCTTGGCACCTGTGGCTCAATCAGCTAAGGCTCCAGCCACATACACCTGAGCTGGTGGGTTTGAATCCAGCCTGGACCTGCTAAACAACAATGACGGTTGCAACCAAAAAATAGCCGGGCTTGTGGCAGGCACCTGTAGTCCCAGCTACTTGGGAGGTGGAGGCAGGAGAATTGCTTGAGCCCAGGAGTTGGAGGTTGCTGTGAGCTGTGATGCTACAGCACTCTACCCAGGGTGACAGCTTAAGGCTCTGTCTCAAAAAAAAAAAAAAGAAGCCATGTCTTAGCTTATTTCTAGCAAACCAACATGAACAGCAGCGACTAAGTGCCTGGACAATTCTGGGCTCCAAGGAAGCATTCTATTTAGCAAACACTTATCAACCATAACTAAACATGTGACACTAAATTGGCCACTATGGAGAATGCAGAGTACAAAATGATAATAAAATGTGTTCTCCAAAATAGCTTAGGCCAAAAAAGAAAAAAGGACATTCTCTTTATTCAAAATGAATAAACGTATTTAAGATAAAAGTAACTTGTCTTTATATATAATCACTAAGCAACCGCTCTTCTCATAATAGTGAAAGTTTGGGCCTAGGCTGTCACAGAAATAGCAAAACATCCTATCAAATAAATTCATTGTTAAAATTGCATGAACCGGCTCGAATCCCCAGCCCGGGCCTGCCAAACAACAATGATGGCTGCAACCAAAAAATGGCTGGGCGTTGTGGCGGGTGCCTGTGGTCCCAGCTACTTGGGAGGCGGAGGCAGGAGACTCGCTTGAGCCCAGGCATTGGAGGTTGCTATGAGCTGTGATGCCATGGCACTCTACCCAGGGGGATAGCTTGAGGTTCCGTCTCAAAAAAAAAAAAAAAAAAAAAATTGCATGAACCAAAAAAAAAAAAAAAAACACAACTGCATGAACCTTTAAAGAGGATAAATATAATAGTAAATAAATTCCATGTTCCATCAAATGTGTACTTCTCAAGATTTAAAACATCATAGCCAAAAATAAATGATGCAGGAGGTAACAAACTAAAGGCCTTGGTTTCTAGTTGTCTGTCAAGAGGCTTACAGAGTACTCAACCCCTTGGAAAGAACCACTTTTCCATTTTTTACATTTCTGAGATGTCTGAGGGTGGAAGGATGGATGGATGCTAACAGCAAAGGCCCCACTGGAAAAAAGAATACCTTCTATCAACTGTGGGTTGGATGTTGTCCAGGATACCTGTGAAAATGTCCTCCTTTTATACAAAGAAAGCCCTCACTGACAAGGAACAGTCCTGCTGGCCCTACCTTTTGGCATTATCAAGAAGGATGAGCATACTAGCGCCTTCATCATCTTGAAAGCTCTCATAGTGATGGCGGTCAGCATTGCCAATCAGGTAGTCAAAGACAGCTGTGTCGATAATGTCCAAGAGGCGTGGGCCGGAATCATAAGGGGACGTTTTCTTCACAGCATCACAGTAGCTCTCATCATACTCCCACCTGGAGGCAAGCAGCATCACCAGGGTTATTGAGTGCCAACACTGTACCTGGCACTGTTAAAAACAAAGAGAAGACAGAGTTCCCACCTACTGGGTTTGCCCTGACCCCATGGTTCTTTGCATCCTTGGACAGAACTGCTGGCTCCTGTATAGGGTTGGCACCTGGCCAGGCAGGCACAGGGAGAATTAGTGGCTCACAGGAGCATTTACCTGGCCAATTTGCCTTCTCGGTAAGTCCTGCCCCATGGGTGTCGGTGTTTCTGCAAAGGCCACACATCTGGAAGCCAAAGTGTGACAGATCCCTCCATTATATCTCCATCAGCACAAGCTGGCTCTGTTTCTCTGCAGTAATAACACTTCCCATAGAAACAAGTGTTGTTTCCTAAAAGACAGAAAGGAGCCAAATACACTTAAGGAAAGAATGGCGACTCCAAACTCTTCCCTAAGCAATGTAGGAGGGAGCAGCTAAGTAAACACACACTGTGAAAACAAAGATCCTGAAATTACTGTATTTCAAACATTGATATTCCTGGATAGGTTTTATTAACAAAAGCACATAGTATAAAAAATGCAAAAGGTACTAAAGGATATACATTAAAAAGTAAGTTTCCTTCTCCTGCATCCCTTCTGTCCCGTCTCTCCCAGGAGTCAACTACCACAAGTATCTTTCTGAACTCACTTTAATTAAAGGAAAATAATATCCTCCTCTTCTTCATCAGGGCTAAGATTTCAGTCAGAGTATCCAGGAAGGGCAAGAGGTAAGCAAATAAGTAGACAAATAACTAAGGGAGTTAAACATACAGAAAGGGAGATGGCCAGAATAAATCCGTGGTGTTGAATTAGAATTAGAGATACTGGTTTGAACTGATGTTTTTAACACACACACATACACACAGATACACAACATATACCTATAGACACTTCTTACCTCAGTCCTTCAAGAGAATCTGGAAACAATGACACCTAGGTAGAAATCAGCACTCCTACCATCCACATATTAGTCTGTAAACACCACTTTAACACTATATTAAAAGGCACCAGGGCTCCTTGAAGCTGACTCCAGGGCTGGGGCACAAGATGTGCCTGGACCATAGTGCTTTTGCCAAATGTAAGGAAGAGAGAATGACGGGGGCCATTCCAAAATGGCACAGGAGCCAGTATGTAGGAGTTTCCACTGGCCAAATATGGGACAGTTTGAGAAGCAACATAAAGAATATCAGTGATTAACTGTAACTTTGAGCAAATTAAGTCTATGAATTCACATGATATAAATAAATAAATGTGTATGTAGGAGTTCTACCCTTTAACAGAGTGACAGAATTAAAAAAAAAAAAAACAACCATCATTTAGTAACTGTCACAATAACTGATTCAGAAAAAACTGTCAACAAATCCCAAAGGTAGTCAGTGAAAATCTGATGAGGAATGGAATATTTACATAGTTCTAGAATATCTCCCTACAAAGTACTTAGTGATTACTTACTAGTAAGTATGAAATGCTTATTAACTCTACACTGAAGAAACCTTGTGGACACTCATCATCTTCATCAAGTGATAAAATTAACATTACCACCAATGGGACATTTCAATAAATGGACAGTATCACTTCCTTGGTTTCCCTGCCAAACATCAGATAAACCCAAATTAAGAGATATTTTATAGAGGGGAGGAGCAAGATGGCAGCTGAGTAACAGCTTCCTTGCAACTGGGCACAGTGAGGCTGGGGAGAGAAGACTCCAGGCATCTCTGGCTGGTGGGATCTGCCCAGAAACATCCCTTTGGGGACAGAGGGAGTCAGTGAGAGACTTCTGGACCCCATGAGGAGGACTAAAGCAGTGGAGAACTGGCAAGTGGTTGCGTGTGTTCATTCAGTCTAATCCCGCCAGCAGCTGTAAGTACAGTAGCAGTGAGATTACAAACTGGAAAGGCCTTACCTGTGAGCTGTTTTCTATTTTTTTTTTTTTGGAGAGACAGAGTCTCACTTTATTGCCCTTGGTAGAGTGCTGTGTTGTCACACAGCTCATAGCAACCCCCAACTCCTGGGCTTAGGCAATTCCCTTGCCTCAGCCTCCCAAGTAGCTGGGACTACAGGCGCCCGCCACAACACCAGCTATTTTTTTGGTTGCAGTTTGGCCAGGGCTGGGTTTGAACCTGCCACCCTCGGTATATGGGGCTGGTGCCCTACCCACTGAGCCACAGATGCTGCCTGAGCTGTTTTGTATTTTTTTGGACTTGGCACTCAGTTGAACTACCTTGGGAGAACTTGGGTGAGAGTGCAGAGGACTTTAACCATTGTCTTGGGCCCTGGACTGAGCTGCTGAGGCAGATGGAGCTAATAGTGTTCGGCTATGGGCCACTGTGGGAGAACTGCCCCGGCAAGCTCCACCCTCAGGATCGCAGAGCAAGGATCTGGCGGGCAGGCGGGTGCAAGTAATCTAGTGACTGAGCAGCCTAAAGGCGGGGACTGAGACACCTTGTAGCCTTGGCCCTCAGGGGCATAGCATGAGACAGGTTTTGGCACACTGGGTAAGTGGATAGCCACTTCAGGAGTGATCCCAGTGACAAGTGCTTTCCTGGGAAAGCTTCTGCTTACCAAGGTTAGCAGTTTGCCTTTTAAGCTGGCTGAGGAGCGATTTATGCTCTCCAACCTGCAGGGTTTGAGAAATCAACAGAGGCCTCCAGTCTCCATCCCATACAGCTGTGTCAGCATTGGGATTAACATCTCATACCCCAGAAGATCACCTGTTGCCCAGAAAATATTCAGTAAGATATACATACTGCTTTGTTTAGTGTTTTGTTTTAATTTCAACATTTTTCCTTCTAGATTTTTCCCATTTTTTTCTTTTCTTTCTTCATTTTTCTAGTTTAAAGATAATTTCCATTGTTGCCTTCTTTAACAATTAGAACTTCACTTTTGCTAGTGTTTCTACCCATATTATTTGGTCATTCCCCCAATTTTATCCCATAAAGTTTTCTTTTTACTTTTTTTGGTTTGATATATAGCATTTTTGTCTTTCCTCTCTACTTGGTGGAGGTGGGGTACTGTGTCTGAACAGGCTAACAAAGTGCTGCTGATCTCAAGGGAACCACCCAACCCAGTACCCCTAGAGGTACGGGGGGGTTTAAGGTTGGGTCAAAGTACCCTACTGTACACCTATACTGCTCCTGGCTCCCTCTTTCTGTGCCTCTCTTCTTTTTGTCAATATTCCCTTTTACTCACCCCTTCTCTTTTCTCTTTTTTTCTTTTCTTTCTTTTTTTCCCTTCTTGCTCTTCAGTCTTCTCATCTTTCTGGTCCTGTACCAAAAGGACTCATCAAAACCCTAATCCAGAGGCATGGTAACTTAAAGAGCAAGAGGAAGTGAAAGGAAAATTAGGGCAAGAAAACAGATAAAAGAAAACACTCATGAGGCAGAATCAGCAGAACTATCCTGGCAACATGAAAAACCAGTCCAGAGCAACCCCCCCAAGGGACCATGAGGAAGCTACTGTAGAAGATTCAACCTACAAAGAAATGTTAGAAATGAAAGAAAGGGAATTTGAAATACAGATGATGAAAACAATGAAGGAAATGATGGAAACAATGAAGGAAACTGGATAAAGTGGAAAATAACCAAAAGGAAATCCAAAAACAGAATCAAATAAGAGATGAACAATATGAAGAATATAGAAAGGATACAGCAAAGCTGAAGGAACTGAAGCAGTCAGTTAGGGAACTTAAAGATGCAATAGAAAGTATCAACAGATTAGACCATGCAGAAGAAAGAATCTCAGAGGTAGAGGACAAAGCTTTTGAGATAAAGTTAAAGAGGCAGAAAAGAAGAGAGAGAAAGCAGAATGTTCACTGACAGAATTATGGGACTTTATGAAGTATTCAAACATAAGAGTTATAGGTATCCCAGAAGGGGAAGAAGAATGCCCCAGGGGAATGGAAGCCATACTAGAGATTATAAATGAAAATTTCCCAAATATCACCAAAGATTCTGACACACTCCTTTCAGAGGGATATCGGACCCCAGGTCGCCTCAACTCTAACAGAGCTTCTCCAAGACACATTGTGATGAACCTGTTTAAAGTCAAGATAAAAGACAATTCTTCAAGCTGACAGGAGTAAGCGCCAGTTGACCTACAGGGGCAAATCCATCAGGGTGACTATAGACTTCTCAAAGAAAACTTTTCAAGCAAGAAGACAGTGGCCATCTACCTTTAATCTACTTAAACAGAATAATTTCCAGCCCAGAATTCTATATCCTGCTAAGCCAAGCTTTAAAACTGACAGAGAAATCAAATCATTTACTGATATATAAAAGTTGGGGAAATTTGCCACAACAAGACCAGCTCTACAGGAAATACTTCAACTGTTTCTATACCCTGACCATCACAAAGGATCAACAGCAAAGTAAGACTCAGAAATTAAAGGATAGAACCTAACTTCCACACTGATGCAAAAGATAAAACTAAGCAATGGACTCTCACAAAATAAGATGAACAGAACACTACCACACTTATCAATTATCTCAATAAATGTTAATGGCTTGAATTCCCCACTAAAGAGGCACAGATTGGCTGACTGCATTAAAAAACATAAGCCATCCATTTGCTGTCTGCAGGAAACACACTTAGCTTCAAAAGACAAATTAAATCTCTGAGTTAAGGATTGGAAGACAATTTTTTTTTTTTTTTGAGACGGAGCCTCAAGCTATCCTCCTGGGTAGAGTGCCATGGCATCACAGCTCATAGCAACCTCCAACTCCTGGGCTCAAGCAAGTCTCCTGCCTCTGCCTCCCAAGTAGCTGGGGTCACAGGCGCCTG
>CAUYQV010167908.1:0-22782 GCA_963574575.1 Galagoides demidoff | reverse complement strand
AAGAAGACAGCCCTCAGAATGGGAGAAGATATTTGCAGGTTGTGTCTCCAACAAAGGCTTAATTACCAGAATACACAGAGAACTCAAATGTATTAGCAAGAAAAGAACAAGTGATCCCATTTCAGGGTGGGCAAGGGACTTGAAGAGAAAATTCTCTGAAGACAGGTGCACAGATGATAAAATGCTCACCATCCTTAATCATCAGAGAAATGCAAATCAAAACCACTTTGAGATATCATCTAACTCCAGTAAGATTGGCCTACATCACAAAATCCCCAAACCAGAGATGTTGGTGTGGATGTGGAGAAAAGGGAACACTTCTGGACTGCTGGTGGAAATGCAAACTAATATGTTCCTTTTGGAAAGATGGTTGGAGATCACTTAGAGATCTAAAAATAGACCTTCCATTCGATCCTTCAATTCCTCTACTGGGTATATATGCAGAAGCCCAAAAATCACATTATAACAAAGATATTTACACCAGAATGTTTATTGCAGCCCAATTCATAATTGCTAAATCATGGAAGAAACCCATGTGCCGGTTGACTCATGAATGGATTATTAAATTGTGGTATATGTACACCACGGAATATTATGCAGCCTTATAAAAAGATGGAGACTTTACTTCTTTATGTTTACATGGATGGAGCTGGAACATATTCTTCTTAGCAATGTATCTCAAGAATGGAAGAAAAAGTATCCAATGTACTCAGTCTTACTATGAAAGCAATTTACAAGCACCCACACTTCCATATGAAAGCTATAACCCAACTACAAGCCCAAGATGAAGTGGAAAGAGGAGGGGGAAGGGAGGAGGAAGAGTGAGTGGAGGGAGGGTTAATGGTGGGACCACAGCTATGGTGCATTTTACAAGGGTATATGTTAAATCTACTAAGTGTAGCATATAAATGTCTTAACACAATAATTAAGAAAATGCAGTGAAGGCCATGTTAACCAGTTTAACGAAAGTATTTCAAATTGTATATAAAATCAGCACATTGTACCCCATAATTGTATTAATGTACACAGCCATGATTTAATAAAAACATTTTTAAAAATAACTATAATAGTAATACGCCTTGATACTGCTCTATTTTTTCATTAAGTTTTCAGTTTCTATTTGCATTTGTTTAATTTACTTCCAACAATTGCTTGATAAATACTTTTATTCAGAGGAAATCTTGTTTTTATTGTATGCACAAGCATGTATAACAATTCCTTCCAATTTTTTTTGTTTGCTTTATAATATTTTCACTTAAAATATTTTTTATTTCTTTCAAATACATGTACTATGACTAACTGTTAAGCAATTTTCTTATATACTCTATTAGCTTATATATTTTTTACTATACTTTGTTTTTATGAACTATGTAAGAAGTCATCCAATTTATTTTAAGAAGGAACTGAAATATATAGTAATCTTATTTGCTTGTATAATATTTCCTATATGGTATGTCATTTATAAGTAAATTTTTAACTTTCTGTCAGTATTAATTGAAACCGTTATGTTCATCTTCAGCAATCTAATTTTTAAGTATGTCAGGTGTTATTGTGCCTTTATAAATTATGAAATCCTGATGGCTAGCAGCATGTTTTCCCATCCATTAAAACTTTTCTCCTAGAACAACAAACTTCATATAGAGATGACTTACTAGACCTGAGTATATGTATAATCTATATTTCTGAAACAGTGTAAATTGAATCATAATTGAAGATAGAGTCTCAAACTCTAATTTCACTATTGTTTTTCTGTAACCAAAAGGATATAACTAAATCACACTTGCTATACTTAGGGCTAAGATAACATACAGATTGGAAGACTGGAACTCTAACAAAAGGTTTTTCCAAACAGCTTATATTTTTACCCCCTAATGTAAATTATAGCTGTGTCCTTTCCACTTATTGTCCATTGCTACAATGTAAGTATTTGGATGTAGAGGCAGAGCAAAAGGTCAATATGTATTAAGTGAATGAGAAAATTCGTTTAAAAATAAGGTAGTTCTTTTTTTTTTTTTTTTTTTTTTTGAGACAGTGTCTCACTATGTCACCCTTGGTAGAATCACAGCAACCTCAAACTCTTGGGCTTAAGTGATTCTCTTGCCTTAGCCTCCCAAGTAGCTGGGACCACAGGCACCTGCTACAATACCTGGCTATTTTTGTTGTTGTTTAGCAGGCCTGGGCCAGGTTCAAACCCACCAGCCTGGGTGCATGTGGCTGGTGCCATAACCACTGTGCTATGGGCACTGAGCCTGAGTGGCTTCTTTAAAAGAAGCTATAGGGCAGAAACTTGGAAAACTTTATCAGTAGTTCTCAACTTTCCTAATGCTGTGACCTTTTAATAGTTCCTCATGTGTGGTGACGCCCAATCATAAAATGATTTTCATTGACCCTTTAATACAGTTCCTCACGTTGTGGTGACGCCCAACCATGAAATTATTTTCCTTGCTAGTATGAAAATACTTTTATGGTTGGGGGTCACCACAACGTGAAGAACTGTATTAAAGGGTCGCGGCATTAGGAAGGTTGAGAACCACTGCTTTAAATGGAAGATAGTTTAAAGAATGCAAATAAAGATGGCAATGGAGTGAAGTTGTAGAAACTGCTTTTGGTTAGCATGCTTAATCCATTAACATGTAATTTGAGCATAGATTAGGCTTTATGTCTGTATTTAGTGCTTTGTTTCCTATAGATCTTTTTTTTTCTTTTTTTTTTTTTGAGACAGAACCTCAAGCTGTCACCCTGGGTAGAGTGCTGTGGCATCACAGCTCACAGCAACCTCCAACTCCTTGGCTCAAGCAATTCTCCTGCCTCTGCCTCCCAAGTAGCTGGAATTACAGGTGCCCGTCACAACGCCCAGCTATTTTTTTGGTTGCAGCCATCATTGTTGTTTGGTGGGCGTAGGCTGGATTTGAACCCACCACCTCAGATGTATGTAGCTGGCGCCCTAGCCACTTGAGCCACAGGTGCTGAGCCCGTTTTCTGTAGATCTTAAATGGGTTTTGTTCTTCTCTCTCCCCATTACTTTACTTTTTAAAAATATTAAGTAGATATTTTCTAGTATACCACTTCAACTTCTTTATATTTTATTTAAATATGTATGTGTGTGGAAGGGTATAGAAAGTAATAGTTTCTGAGTGGTGTCCTAGGAATTGCAATTAGCATATGACTTTATAATGATCCAGTTAAGATTAATACCAAGTGACTTTCAATAGCATGTAAAACTTTGTTGCTATATAGCTGCATTTTCCTGTTCCTTGATGCTTTTTATTGTTACAAATTAAATCTTTCTATATCATATGCCTGTAATATAGATTTATAATTATTGCTTTATGCAGTTGATATACAAATCAGAGGTAAAAAGGAGTTCTACATTAGAACTGTCTTTTATATTTACCTTTATTGAAACCTTTCCCGGTGTAATTTCTTTCCCTTTTTCTTTCTTTCTTCTTCGTTTTTTTTTTTTTTTTTTTTTTTTTTGTAGAGACAGAATCTCACTTTATTGCTTTAAGCAGAGTGCTGTGCTATCACAAATACATAAACAACTTGACAGTAGATATAGAGTAAAACTTCAATTGTTAAGGTTTGGCTTTTTCTGAGGAATGAGTTTTTGATATGTCAAAATTTACAATATTTTATAGTATTTTGTTTTAAAAGAAATATGTCGGAATTTGCCACATTCATAGTTTAAAATAAAACAGTTTGACAGAATTTGTTATTAAGCCCCACAGTATACCACCCTCTCCACCCCAGAATTTCTCTTATTTCTTCTTCTAAAGGAAAATCTTTTTTAATTCTTATAGTTGTTTCTTTTCATATTTACATTTGTAACTCTAAATGCTTACATGTATATTTCTAGTTACAATTTTTTTTTAGTCTTAAATCTAATGTATTGAATTTTCACTCTGGCTTACCAAAATTTGTTTCTACACACACACACATGCACACAGAGCAACATGGCCATACTTAGACTTTTCCAACCTCAAACCGTAGTTTGATTATAATTTTTGGTTACCAGTAGTTCTCAACCTTCCTAATGCCACGACCCTTTAATACAGTTTCTCATGTTGTGGTAACTCCCAACCATAAAATTATTTTAATTGATAATTTTTTAATACAGAAACTGTATTAAAGGGTTACGGCATTAGGAAGGTTGAGAACCACTGTGTTAGACCAATATTGTGTTAAATTATTATGTCTATGTAAAGGCTATTGAACCATGTAAATAAAAATGATTAAGTTTCCTTTCTTGGATAGCTTTTGTTTTCTCTGGAATTAGTAACATTTTTCTTCAGAAAATATTATTTTTTCCTGTATTTATCATTAATTCAAGCCTGAATCTCAGCCATTTGTCCAAATCTTTTCTTAGATGTTCAGATATATCAGTTGATTAATTTCTGTTATCATCAATTATTTACTTTTTGTAAACGTTTCATAGTTATTTTATGCATGATATAAAGTTCTTTGTCTATGTGTTAATTGAGTTTATTAATTTGTTCATGTTCTCTATAACTTTGCTTCTTTTTTACCCCCAATGGATGTGTCAGCTGGACTTTTCCCATGTCTCCAGAAATCTCTCAGCCAGTTCTTTATCACTCTGGTGGCATTTCCATAGTTATTCTATCAGAGGATAATTAAGGTTTCCCTTTCTCTAGCTTCCACTATCAGTTTTCTTACTGCCCTTCCAAAACCCACTGACATTCTCTGGCCATTCCAAGAGGACAAGTCCCAATGTAAAGGGGCTTCTCAGCCTATACTAGAGTTGTGTTTGTTATCTGCCCAGGGCTAGGGCTAAGGCTTGTCATGTGGAGCAGCCCAGAGCAGTGTGAGAGCCCATGATACAAGGGGGTGGTTACTGGAAGGCCTGGCTTATTGGGGTCTTCCAAAGTAAAAATTTACCTTGTTGGGTAAAGGACTCTTGGTTTTCAATTTTTTTTTTTTTTATCAATGGTCTATTAGTTCTCTTCCCCCTCTTATTTAGCTTTTTCTAGTGTTTTAAAAGTCCAAGTTAGTCTTGTTCTCTCTCTCTCTTTCTTTCTTTCTCTCTATCTTTCATCTATCTATCTGGAAACATACCAGGATCTTCCTTTGAGTTCAGGTATTTCCCTAGGATATTTTTAGATATGTGTCTTTTTCCATTATTTCCATCTTGGACTATGGAGAGCCATTACAATTTGAAGATTCAAACCTTTCTCTTGCTCAATAAAGTTATCTATTATTTCTTTAATCATCCCTTCTCTGTATATTATTTTTTATAATTACCCTTTTAGACTCCGCGGGTCCTGTCCTTGGTTGGTTTTATCTCATGGATCTGTCCTCTAATTTCTTTTAAATCCCTTTCATATATTTCCTTGATATTTGCTATATGTTACTTTTCTTCCAGATCAGATTTTGTCTGGGGGAGTGACTCTTCTCTTCTTCACTTCTATGAAGTGTTTACATTTGTTTTTGTTTGATTTCCAGGAAGTCTGGTACCCTCTATCAGAATAGTGTAGCTTGTACCCAATAAGTAATTATTTATCCCTTAACCCCCTTCCCTCTCCCTCCATTACACCAATTTGTAACAATATATAGCCACCCTTTAGCTCCCACTTGTAAGTTAGAATATGTGGTGTTTATTTTTCCATTCCCAAGATACTTTACTTAGGATAATGGTCTCTAGTTCCATCCAAGTTACTGCAAAAGGCATTATTTCATTCCTTGTTATGGTTGAATAGTACTCCATGCTATACATACACCACCTTTTCTTTATTCACACATCAGTTATGGGCACTTTGGTTGATTCCATACCTTTGCTACTATGAATTATGCTACAGTAAACATTCAGGTACAGTAGTCTTTTTGATATAATGACTTCTTTCCCTTTGGGGACATACCCAGTCAAGGGATTACTTAATCAAATGGTAGCTCTACTTTCAGTTATTTGTGGAATCTCCCTACTGGTTTCCATAGAGGTTTGACTAGTTTAAATTCCCACCAACAGTATATATGCTTTCCCCTTTCACTGCCTCTTGTTTCTTTTGAATTATGAGCAATGCTTCCACCACATTTCTGTATTTGCAGGTCATTACGAAAGTTTTAAGATACACAAAAATCAAAAAGTGTAAAATCCATGTGGATGAAACAAATGAAGCCCATTCCAGCAACTCTGACAAGCTGAGCAAGTTGAAATTTGCACAGATAAATCAGAAATCATGCTGTTGACTGGGATTCTTGGAAATGAAATAATGCACCATGATGCAGTCTGTCTCAAAACTTCTGTAATAACTCACATGGAATTTCTAGGTTGTGGAGTATAAAAATGTTCAAGATTTAAAAAAAATGTTCAAGATTATACAAGAATGCCAACTTGTTTTCCGTAGTGGTTGAACCAACTCACGTTCCCTTCTTCCAGGCAATTTTGCAGTTTTCCAGATTCCCACAGCATCCTATGTTCAATGTGACATAATGGTTAAAAGAATTCTTTGGCTATGAATTCCAGCTATTGGCTGTGGGACATTGGAAATATTAGTCACACTAAGTCTCTGTTTTTGCACCTGCAAAATGGGGATTATCTGTCGCAGTAAGCTATAGATTTATTGTGAGAATGAAAATAATCTATGCAAAACCAAACATCCCAGCACAGTGCCAAACATACAAGTGTCCAGTACCTATTAGAAGTTATTATTTGGTTAAAACCTGAGCTAAAAGTGGAGGGAAATATTGGAATGCACTACTATTATGGACTAAGTGTATCCCTCACCCCAAGTTCAAATACTGAAACTCAAACCTTAAGGGAATGCTATTAAGAGAGAGGTCTTTGAGAGCTGATTAGGTCATGAGGGCAGATCCTTCATGAATGAAATCAGTGGCCTTATAAAAGAGGCGCAAGGGATCTTTGTCACCCCTACCTATGTAAGGAGCAGCTAGAAGACACTGCCTTTGAAGCAGAGCACAAGCCCTCACAAGAACCTGAACTTGCCAATGCCTTGATCTTGAACTTCCCAGTCCCTAGAACTATAAGCAGTACATTTCCATTGTTTATAAATTGCTCAGGAAAAGGTATTTTGTTAGAGCAGCCAAAACTGACTAAGACAAGTGCCTAACATTGACTAGTCATGTTGGGGAACTACTTGCCTTATGAAAATAGAACAATCCCCCCAAACCCAGTGCCTCAACATTGTTCAGTATCATTAACCTAAAACCCTTGTCCTGTTGTTTAGAATGTTTGTCACTTAATACTGACCACAATTTAAATCAGTCATGCAGAGATATTTGGAGATCAGTATCAGAAGTTATTTTCTGGTTTGTGTCACAAATGGCAATTTGGTCATTTACCTAATTAACACCTACTACTCCTGCTGTTGCCTTGTGTAGGTTAACTGGATTTCCTCTTCAGGCACCATGCAATTCCATTGCTTTCAGTGCTCCATAAGACAACACAAGCCACCTTGAAGCTCCCTGACTTGGATGGAGCTATCCTTAGGAACCAGCTAACAGCAGCATTCACATGGGGCTTCCACATTGCACATGCATGTGTGGCCTCTCCTTAGCCTCCCCACTGAGATCCTCAAAGTTTCATGTCATTTCCAATCCCATTTTCTACAGACAAAGAAACAAAGTTAGAGCCACGTGATCTGTCTTATGTGACAGAAACTTGACTAAAGCTCAGGTCTTCTGTCACTGGGTTCAATTTTTTTCCATACCCTCATCTTGCATTACTGTACTATACTCCACAGTATGTGTTTATTTACTTTTGCTTTCAATGCTATTTAATTTAAACGATTCCCATTTGTATCTCCAGAGGTAATTATACTCAAGAGTCAGAAGGCAGACCAAAGTTCAGTGTCAAATTTACTTTAAGAGGAATGGTTCAAGAATTAATTGAAAACGCTTATTAGAAACTAAAAAGGCTTATGTTCATGGGCTTTTATTTCTCCAAATCAAGTTTTAATTACTGAAAAGTGTAGTAACAACTGAAACATGTAGTTACTGCATTCTCTATGCCTGAGAGGTTTTTTCAAAAGAGCTTTCACTACCTCATTGCCTCCTCTCCTTGTTTCTACAAGATCTTCCTTGATAATACTGTCTTTTTAGTGTTCACTCTCATTTTTAAAAATTCTGCAACCGTAACCCTAATGTACTAGCTGCTCCTCATCTGCTCTTCATGTCCGGGTAGGCACAGAGCAATCCAGGCAGACTCAGGGTAGTGCAGCTGTGCACTCAGGACGCCCACACGCCAGCAGGGAGAGAGCCTACCCTGCTCATGGTCATTCCACACTCGCTTCTGGGCAGAGACACTGATTACCATCTCAGGGACTGTCTTCTGTGTGTCACTCAGCAGGTAACAGACCCAACCATCTTTCTAGAGTGCTTCCTGTAGGTACTAAAAGGCATTTGTTCCACTCAAGTCCTCTGTAACTTGTCCAAGCATTGTTTTGTCTGTCTTCTCACACTGGACAAGATTAGCCAGGTGTCTTTGTCCCAGAGACACCTGGATGGAGTTACTGGGGAGGGTGGCTTCGGTCTCTCTTCAGGGACCCCCACTGAGACCCTGCCCTGCTGCTCAGTACTGTCACTTGTCATCTCAGCAATCTTGTGAGTCAGTCCAGGAACACAGAGTCATGGAAGTACATTGGCCCAAGAGGATAATCAACTAGAGGTGGAAAGTCATAATTTCACCCCTCATTTGGGCTGCCACCTTAGTGGCTTATATTAAACCCCTCTAGTACTTTCTTCCTTGCCTGAGAAAGATGTTGTAAGTATACGGTATACCCACCACACTAAATTGCTTTGCGCATCCCCTGAAAATAGTAACCTAAAAGCTTGATTGTATAAATCAACTGAAAAATATGATGTTACAGTTATTAAAAATGCCTGTGGGCCCTTATCTCATCCCCTGCTTAGGAGATTCACATATTTTTTATATTCAACAAATTTCTGATCCCCACCAGGTTCCTGGCTCTGTACTTAGTGCTGGGAAAAAAACAGTGACCAAGGTTGGAATGAGAAGGCTGAAGCCTGTCATAAAGTAGAAATAAAACACCCATGTCTTTTGCAGCAATATGGTTGAAACTAGAGGCCATTATCCTATGTGAAATATCTGAGGAATGGAAAAAAGAACACCACATATACTCACAAATAATTGGAAACTAAACATGGGGCACACATGGGCACAAAGAGATAGAAAGGATATTATAAACCAAGACTGTGGGAGGATGAGAGAGAAATCAAGGTCAAAACTTACCTTTCAGGTACAATGTTCTGGTGATGGGCACACTAAAAGCCCTAACTTAAGCATTCTACAAGATATCCATGTAAAAAAAACATCTTTACCCCCTTTTGAAATAAATAAATAAAATAAAACCAAAGAGTGTAAAAAAAAAAATCTTCTACCTTCTTATTCTAAAACTGCCTCCAAAATTAAGTACAAAGGCCTCAGCCTCCTCCGCAGGTCTCCCCAGGTCTCCCCAGAAATGTCCTGCCCTGTTCTTCTAACTCTGGTGCTTCTCCTCACAGCAAGCCTGGTGTGATTACACCCTGGAGCATGTGTTAGAAGATGTGTGTTCTCCGAACACATTTGTGTGTCACCTGTGCTTGCACTGTTTCCTGAAATATCTTCCCTTGCCCTAGTTTGGCTTAAACTCTTGTAATATTTCATCCAACATTTCCCGATTTCCTTTCCTGACCCACTGGTGATTCTTGTACCTCTGAGCCTCTAGAATACAATATGTTGTACCAACTTCCCATTTTAATTCTTTGCATATTTTATTCAATAAATATCTCTTAGATCCTATCATATGCCAGGCATTTGGCTCAGCACTTAGAAGTCTACTGTAAACCAAACAGACCCAGTTCCTACCCTCAGGGAGTTTGTTGTCTTTGTTTCCTCAGCTCCCCACTGTGTGAGGGCCAAGGCTGGGTCTTTCTCATCTTTAGGTTATTTGCAGGGATAAAGGCCCCTGAATACCACATGAACTGAGTTGCTCTTTTAAAGTCTGAAGAGCACTCCATGAACACCTGACATAGACTTCCCCATAGTTCCCTGACTTCTGGGTGTTACTCTCTGGATCATCTATTTCTTGGCCCAGCAGCGCTTCTCAGGCTCCCCCTGCTGCCTGGGCGCTCAGTTCCTGACCTCTTAAGGACGATTCAGCAACTAAGAAGTTGATTCACCTTATGGTCTCTTTAGAAAGCAGAAAGACATCCCTGTCTTTCTTACCTTGGGCTCACTCGCCCTTGTTGAGGGATTGAAGGATTTTACAAACCACTTGAATACTATAGCTGGTGGCTCTAGTACGAACCACCACCAGAAGCTCTGCCCCTCAGAGTGTCCCTCAGTTAAGGCAGAGCTTTTATTCCTCTGGAGTCTCCTGGAAAAAAGAGCTGTTATTATTTCTTGGAATCCATTGTTCAATTTCACTTCTGTAGTTTGGGGAGAACAGTATAACAAGCTGTGGCATTTGTCATCTTCAAGGGAATCCACAGTTTTCCTGGGTTTCATGGGATTTTATTTCTGTAATGAGAATATTTATTTCAAATATTATTCACTTGAAATTTAAAACATATATATATCAGTTTATATTGTTGTTACATACTGATTTGTGTTACATTGGCAAATATGCCAAGTTGTCTAAATGCCACTATTTATGTAAGAAGGCATTGTCAGCATGATTTTATGAATTTGATAGATGGAAAGTGTGTTTAGCATGTGACTTAATTTATAAGAAGAAGAAAGGTGTTGTAATCATGAGTGTTCTGTGTAACTTCCTTAGTCACCTTTCTGCTCATCTCCCTTGGCACATGCACTGCCCAGTCTGCCTCAGAATCCATAATGCTGAACTTCTTTAATTTCATTCCCATCACAAATCCTCCTAATTTTACTTTTTGTGTCATCAAATACTACCCAGAAGATAATCCTGATTGCTTTCCAAAATATCTGACCTTATTTCCTGGGCATATTTCTTATTCTTTTGTAGGCTTTCGGAAGTAGTGGTCACCTCTCATGGCACTCATGAAAGTAATGATAATAGGTTAGTTGGGTTGATTGAAATAAGTTGTGAAAGGTTTGATGAGTGTCCATGGCAATACCAAGTTTCCCTGTGCAAATTTTGTTCTTCTTGGACCAAAGGGGAAAATAAGACGAGATCAGGTGAGGGACATGTCTTACTCATAAACTGTTTGTCACGAGCAAACCAAACCCTGATAAAACCATCAGAACGATTGCCTGTGTAGGAGCCAAAACCCTTAGGAACCTATCCAAATGTCTCTTTGGGAGGCAAGAGAGGAGAAAATGCTCCTAGACAGGATGTGGTAGCAGTGGACAGAGAGCAGAGAAGCCCTCAGAGCAAAGATAGGAGCTGAGAGACCCTAGGTCTCTGGCTCACAACCCAGAGTTATTTCTCTGTGGTCATATGAGGCTGGTATCCTAAACCCAAACCCACCATCACTTTGAATAGAACTCCTACTCAAGCTTGCAGTAGCTTAATCCTATTTGAGTGGGAGAAAAGATAGCTATGATTCATGAAGACCTTGAAGGTGAAAGAGGGACTTGAGCATTAGGAAATTAAATGGGAAACAGAAGTGATTATCTATAAACTGGCCTTGCATTTGGAGAACAATGAAGCTCAAAATTGTCTTATACATCATAATTAGGTTCAGAAATTTTAAAAGTAATATTGAAATCATCATCTATTCAGGTTTTTGACAAGACTGATATTTTTTATTCCACATTTTTATAGACTTCTTTCAGGGGAATTATGAAATATCAGCTTCCAGATAACTGATTTATTGCACATGCTTTAAAGGGTGATAAATATGTAATTTGTAGAGTATTATCAGGCAGTTTTATCCACAATAATTAAATGTATGAATTAACATTATTCCTTAGTATGTACATATTACAACTTTAGCATGCATCCAAATAAATTGGCATCAGAGGTATCTGATGGAGTAAACAATGAAAGGTGAGGTATATATACATCTGAATGAAAAGAGACAAGGGGTGGCTAGACTGAGATTTATGATATTGAATCTCACAATTATTCTTGTGAAAACAGGTTCTTAGACACTGATTCTAATATTCACTCTAACATGGTAGACCTTCCGATGAGCTAAGTCAAGGTTACCGTTTCTTTTAGTCTCCATGGAAGTTACTGTTCAAATACATTAATCTGAATATGCCTTCCTGTGGAAAATCACTAAGAATGTATTTTTGTATTTCTTCATGTTCATAGTGAAATGGAACAAGTTTCCATTCCTGAGAATCCTGTCGAAGATATTCAACATCATGCTTCCAATGAGTAAGTCAGTTTGAGGTTTGGAGGGAGGGAGCCATTGATGGATGGTTTAACTTTGCAAAGACAGAGTTTGTGCTGAGGCAAGAAGGAACAAGGAAAACTCTAGCAAAATATCACAACGCATGGCAGGGAGAGTACACAATAATGACTAAGCGAATTTGCACATAGGTGACATGTTTGCAAAAAGTGTCTCCATCTATTTGTTATCCAGCAATGGGCTCACAGTACAATTGAGGCAGACATCAATATTATGACCCCCACCCCCCTTTGAGGAAAAGGAAAACTTTTTCACTGACTAGCTGGCAGGGAGATAGAGGGCATCACTCATATCTGTCTGTCCATGCAGGTGTGAATTCAGGTTTTGTAGGGATAGAGCAGCAATGAGAGAGAGAAGAAAATGCAAGGAGGCATGATGTGAATGGGTAGTGCCAAGATGCACCCAGGGATCCTTGGCTCCGAGGCCCATATAGCAACACAACAGTGTACTCTGCGCATCTTATTTGTTCCCTGTTCCCTGATCCAACCACTGAGGTTCCACCTGTGATTGACTTTTTCTTACCTGCTTGCTCTGGAGTCACTTGTGCAGCAGGCATTGTTTATGTGTGTGCACTGATTGAAACTGTCTTGAACTTTGCAGATGTGTTGTACTGAGAAACAACTCATCATTTCACTACTTTTTTTTTTTTTTTTTTTTACTGACAAAGTTGAACCAAACTGAACTATTGAACTGGTTCTGTGGCAACAAATCTCCACGTTTTCTTCTTCATTCCCCGGTCTGGAGGGAATTGCAGCAAAGATCACTCTCACTCCTCCCTACTGTTAGGGTCATGGATATCTGGGATGTAGGAATGAAACTGTTCAGTGTTCAGGTACAGGACTTTCCTGCTGATAGAAGGCATTTCTATGTGATTAGTTGACACAACTGACTACTGATAGATGATGTAGCTGAATGCGGCCTGGGAGAGGTGGCTGAGCTCTGATTCTCGGTTCAGCACAATCTTTGCAGACATCTGTTCAAATATGCCCAAGCAATTTTACTTTTTTTGATATGTACAATAAAGGTTATTTATTTGTAATATCTGCCAGTAAAGAACTCATGAAATCTTTTAAATTCATATACTACTTTTAATTTCTAATATATTTGTTTATTTGTGTCTTACTTTCAATATGTTTTGAAAAATGTTTTTCAAAGTATTATGCAGGTTAAAATATGTTGGGTTACATGGATCATTGTTATAATGCCTGAATCACAGTCAGCAGTGTGCCTGGCACCCTGGTAGTCTTCATTGCACCTTTCAGGTCTCTTTGTTACAAGAACATTTTAAATCCTATCTGATGGTCAAGAGAAAAATAACTGTTAGTGTGTGTGTTGTTTTTTTTTTTTTTTGTACTGGAAACATTTTCATTTGTTAGGACTAACCCATATCTATACTGTAGCCTCTTCCCCCCTTTATGGTAGAAGCAAGAGAAATATTTATTTTTATTAGCAATTTCACTACCTTCTTCAAATAGTTCAGTGACCTTTGATTTCTCTCATGCATACATCTCATAAAGGGCTAAGAGTTCTGTGTATTTGAATACTCCATTAGATGTACATGAAATTTTATCTTTTTATTTAAACAGCTGAGGAACTGCTTTGAATTTACCTGTGACTAAACTAAGAACATTAAATTCCATTTTTACCTGCCTAGTAATTGCTTATACTTGGAGCTTAGAAATGCCTTATCTTGGACTTAAATTGAGAAGTGTGGTGGTACTTGTGGATAAGAAACAATCATGTGCTATAGGATTGAGTAAGTGCTGTAAAGGCCTGTGCTAATTGACCCCCATGTCAGTAAGAGGCACTTTCAGAAGGAACAAGCACAGTATTATTATGGGGACACTTGATCAGCTCTGGTTCCTCAGGGGAAGCACGTCTGTATGCCCCAGGTGGTGGGTGTGGTGTTGGAACTTCTGGGCCAGTGCTCATTCTCTACCCTAACAGAGGTGAATGGAAAGAGAAGCTGGGCAGGGCAGTCTTTGGTAAGCTTGCCTGCAGGCTGGGACTACAAGCACCTGCCACAATGCCTGGCTAGTGTTTTCTAATTTTAGTAGAGATGAGGTCTCACTCTTGCTCAGGTTGGTCTCAAACTTCTGAGCTCAGGGAACCCTCCCGCTGGCAGGAGGGTCTATGACAGCTGGTAAGGAATCTTTTTTAGCTGGTGTCAAAGGTGGGCTCCTAGTTTCTAGGGAAAACCACCATGGAGAAGGCCTAGAAGGCCTCCAACTCTAGAGCTTGCTGGTGGGGTGAGAATTGGCCATCTGTGATTCACAATCTGGCTGTCAGGAGAGCATTTGGGTCTCCCCCAAGCCCACTCCCCTGTCTTCCTCCAGTGTCTTTCAGCAGGCAGGACCTCAAACAGGCTGAGCTCCCCCACAATGGTGCTGTGGGATAAGAGTTTTCCTGTCCAGGATCCCTCCTTGGCCTATGGTATGGCCTTGCTCTTGGGGGTGGGGTAGGGGGGAGAGGTGCTCTGCAAGTCCTGTGGCTGGGAATCACACTGCATTCTTTTCCATTCAACACACGTATGTTCCTTCATTTCCTGAGAGCCGTTCACAGTTCTCACCTCCGTGCCCCCAAGCAACACTAGCTAGTACCTGAGGTATGGGGTCTAGCCTGTGGGCCTGTCTCCAGCTCCCTGTAGAACAGGCCCTAACCCTGCCTGAGAGAAGCATCTGGTCCCAAGTTGCTCCTGGGCTGCTCCCAAGCAGGCCCAAGGTTCCTCCACTTCAGGGTGTGTCCTGCTCTGAACACGAAGCTGGGGAATAGCTCTGGGAGGGCTGGTGAACAGGGAGCTCACACTTTGAGCACCCCTCACTTCTCTACAGGACTTTAGGAGGAAGGTTTGAGCTCCCCTCTTTCTGGAAGCCCTAGTGTGTGGTGTGCCCCAGCAGAGTGGAAGCTGCAGCTCCTGAGGCTCATGGCACAGTTGCCTCTCTTGGCAGCCATGGGAAGTGTAGACAGAGGAGAGAGAAAGAGTTTGAATAGGGGAAATCTAGGACTCTAGTCATCTCTGTCCTTCTCTCCAGAAGGCAGCCTGCCCAGAAGTCCAGGCTCTGTGGTCATTCAGACCCCCTGGGCTCACAAGGCCCTTGTGGCTCCCACAGTCTAGGCTGAAGTCAGGAAATGATTATGTGAGAATGAGCAAGAGGAAGACTGAAAACTGAGGTGAGGAAGCCCCTGGAGGGTGGGGACAAAGGTACACGTGGGTGGAGAGACAATGGTGCCTGTCATCTAGGCCAGGGTCTGTGGGGAGGAGAAGCACCCTGAGGGGGGCTGGCAGTCTGGTGTTTTGTCCTCAAGCATCTGTCAGGTCACTCATCACGGCAGATGTTGGGCTCATGAGGGTACAAAGAATGGGAGAGAACACTGGACGGAAGGACGCTTCTTCATCATTACTGCTTCTCCCTTGCTTCCTTCTTTTTTTCCTAGGGAACACATTCAACCACACTCGCATACACATGCACACATGCTCACACACACACACAGACACATGCACTCCCCAGAGGCTGGCTTACAGGTGTCGCTACACTAACCTGAAGCTATTCTTCAGCTCCTATCATATCCTTTCAGGATTTGACATTTGTGACTTACATTTTGTGCCTTGAAATTCCTGTCAGAAATGATCATGATTTTGTCTACATTGTCTGACCTAATTCTTTGTGTACATTTTGTTTGTTGAAAGAAATAAAAATGGGGCAGTGCCTATGGCTCAAGGAGTAGGGTGCCAGCCCCATATGCCAGAGGTGGTGGGTTCAAACACAACCCTGGCCAAAAAAGAAAAATGATTCATCTAACTTATCATCATCCTCAGGCAAGGAGGTCAACAATAGGGGAGTTGATTTTCCATCACTGAGTTGAGAAACCATTTTGGCGTGGTCATGACAATGCAGAGTATACACGATAGTCTGTCATCCTCTGTATGTCTCCCATTTCATCTTTGGATGGAGATGGGAGAAGGAGAAACAGGTCAAAACACTCTTACTTCTCATGGTCTGTTTGTGTACTTGAGACACCAGCGGCCCCTGCCCTTAGGAAATTATCAGTATGTGTGCATGGGACTTAGAGTGGGCCAAGGAGGGAGAGAGTCCTATTTGGAAGTAAATAGGTCATAGCAGTGAGCAGGGAGTAGATGAGCCCTCAGCAGAAAGAAAGGAGCATCTGTATCTGTCCCTCACTCTGCAGAGCCCTGACACCATGTGAACCTTGCGCCCCAAAGCCAAATCCGCCATCACACTGGAAGGAGCACTCACCTCTAGCCTTCAGCTGCTTCACACTCTGGGAAGCAGGAAAGCCAACCAGGATGTGAGAATGTAAAGAGGTGATGGAGGGACTTATGAAGCAGGAAACTACATGGGAAAACGGATGGTCTGGCAAAAACACACTCAAATTCAACATGCTTTTTTCTATTCTCTCAACAACAACAATCACGTCAGGAGACTTACAGAAGCAAATCCATAGAGGTTTCTCCCCACAAAGCAAGCAAGCAGTCACTTCCTCAGTGGACACCAGTACACGTTCTCCAGTTCAATTCTGACACTACCTGGAGATGGTGTCCAGATCCCATAGGGTGAGGGCTCAATTTGGCAAGATTGTCTTCCACTTCCAACCAGCTACAAGTTGGGTCTCCAGAAGTTCTGATTCAGCAGCTTTAAGTGGGGATTGCCATGATTCCAGTTTAGGTTTGGTTAATTTACTAGTGTAGCTCACAGAACTCAGGTAACCACTTATTATGCTTATCAATTTATTCTCAAAGATGTTGTTACAGAGGAGACAGATAAAGAGGTGTATAGGATGAGGTATGAAGAAAGGGACAGGACCTTGCATGAGCCCCGTGGGCATGCCTCCCTGCGGGAACCTGCAGAGGTTCAGCCACCCAGAAGCTCTCCAAACCACGTGCTCTGATGCCTTTTATAGAGATTTCGTGGGATCGGCAAGAGTGAAGCATAGACAACCACGTCAAAATGTGATTGGATGAAAAAGACATCTAATGGACTGAGTAGGGCCTGTCTGTTCTGATTCTTCCTGTCTTCTCTGTGCTGCATTCTTTTGTCCATGGTGTGGAGCAGGACCCGCTATGCAATGACCCTCCTGTGATCCAGTCGGATTACGATTGGGCAGGTGAAAGGAGGGCAGGAGAAGGTCAAAAAGTGAGAGAGAGGGATTCTGTTTGCTAAGGCCTGATTCTGAGACCTAATGGACCCCAGTAGAACAAAAAGTTATAAGAAGGGCAATGGGACTTACCGGTATGTGTACACATATGTCATATATATGTACGTATGGTATGTATACACAAGTATTTATATGTCATAATACCACAGATGGGTACCTACAAACTTAGATGATTTAGAAATAAACTTCACAAAAGGCTGCTACACATTCGGGTTAGATTAAGTGGCAGAAATGTTCTTAAATCATGATTCATCAAGATTTTCGTTATAGGCCTGAGAAGTTCATTTTTACCATACAAAGCCTCATTTCTAAGCAAAAAATGAACTACCTGTTTCCAAATATCTAAATTACATGTAACATTTTTTTAGGATTCATCTACTCTATAAATTTCAGGGATAACGTAGCTAATTTGAATGAAAAAGTCTATGATTCAGAGAGTGTTTGACTATATACAATTTCATTCTTTAGGTATGAACAAATTAGTATCACCCACCTATGATGGAATACAGGCTTTAAATCCACCAGTTAATGCCTAGAGTAACTAACTATTTATCCAAAAGAAGAAAAATTAGAATATTTAGAATTATGTCTCTTCTGATTGTATTCTTTTATAATCTCTTAGTGAACAGGACAATGATTTACGGCAAATGATATCGGAAATATCCACAAAGGAAAGGTGAGGTATATATACACTTAGATAAATACAGTATATGAATATGTATACACATTTATAAATATCAGTATATATGTAAATTTATAATGATACACACATATTAAAATAGACTTTCTTGGAGACTGTTTCTAAAGTAATGGCAGCATAAGCTTCTGAATGTGACATCCTTTCCTTCGTGGTTCTAGTTGATTAAAAGAGGTATAAACTTCAGCTGATTAAAAATTAAAAATTGATGAATCAGACCACTTTCTCCTATGGAAGTGACAAATTGCCAAAACTTTTAGAAAACTATCAGATTTCCTCTGTATGCAACTCCCCAGAACGGGGCTGTAATGATTTCTAGGGCTGCTGTAACAAAGTGTTTCAAACTCAGTGGTTTAAACACCAAAAATTTATGATCCCACAGCGCTGAAAGCAGGAAGTCTAAAATCAAAGTGTCATCAGGGCTGGCTTTTTATGAGGGCTATAGGAAAGAGCTGATCCATGCCTCTTTGCTGGCTTTCACTGGTTGCTGGCAATCTTTGGTCTTCCTTGGCATGTTGACATATAACCCAGATCTCTGCCTCCTTCTTCCCATGACATTTTTCTGGGGTGCGCCTCTGTGTTTACATTTTGCCTTTTTGTGAGGATACTAATCATATTGGATTAGAGGCTCACACTTGACCAGTGTGACCTCAATCTTAACTACACATTGACACTTACTCTATTTCAGAATAAGGTCACATCATGAGTTACTGGGATTAGAATTTCAATAATTGAATTTGGGGGAACTGTACTCAATCTTGAAGTGAGGAGAAATCCTATTTGGAATTAAGAAAGCCTCAGATGGCTGAAGCGACATGAACACTTGAGCTGAAGAATTTGAGGTTATGGTGAGCTATGACGTCATGGCCCTCCACCCAGAGTGACAGATTGAGACTATGTCTCAAAAACTTTAAATAAAATACAAAATAAATATTAAAACAACTTAGTTTTGATGGATACAGAATCCTCCACTAGCAGTTGTTTTGTCTGAGATTAAATATGGTTGCCCATTCTCTCCTGGCTTGTAATGTTTTCACTGAAAGTTCCACTGTTACCCTAACATCCTTGTAGGAGAGCTTCTGTTTATGATGAATGCTTGTGAATTTTCACCTTCATTTTGACGTTGAGCAAGTGGATTACAATGTTTTTGGGAGATACTTTGTTTAGACTGAGACATCCTGGAGTTTATAGCCATCAAGTAACTGTATGATTGGGTTTCTGGCCACGCTTAGGAATATCTTCAACTAGAGATTCCATCCTCTTGAGATTTTCTTCTTATCCTTTAGGGATACCTATGCTTCAGATGTTTGTACGCTTTCCATGTTCCAGTATCTCTCTCTGAGACTGCTCTGCTCTTGCTCTATTCTTTTCTTCTCTTTAAATGATTGGGTTAGCTTGAAAGTCTGGTCTGGGAGTTCGGAGGCTCTTTCTCCTCCATGGTCTCCTCTGTTGCTAAACTATGTGCTATATTTTGAAACTTCCTGAAAGCTTCTTTCAATTCTTTCAGCTCTGCTAGATCCTTCCTAATTTATGTCCAGGTCGTCAGTGACTTCACCTGGAATTCATTGATTTAAGACAATTTGGGGCTTCTTTTACACTTTTTCTTCAATTCCATTCTTCTTATTTGCCATCCATGTTCTGAATTCCATTTCTGACATTTCAGTAACTTCATAGATGGAACTTTCTGCTGTAGCTTCATTGTTATCCCTTGGGGGAATTGATTGATACTGATTTTTCATGTTTCCATGATTTTCTTTTTTTGCTGGTTCCACCCCATGTGTGTTTTCTTTTTTTTTTCACTCTAATCTTTAGTGTTAGGGTGATATTACATTTTTGTCAAGAGATATTCTGGTTGGGTATGATTGGCCAGTTCCCAGGAGGCAGTAAGGGCCTGGAGGGCAAAGTCTGGGCCAAGCAAATAACACTCTGTTCTGTTTGCTTTAGTGCCATTCAGCAGGGTCTAGGGCCATTTGGGGGCTCCATCCATTGGGATGCTGTAGGCACCAGCTTCTCCAGAATGCAGAGCTCTCCACACCCCTTCTAGAACTTGCCAAAGTGAAGTGTCACTTTCTTGATCACCTGCTGCCCAGAAGAAGTTAAGGCTGCTTCACTGCCAGATCCATTAGGTTGATGTCAGTTTCAGAGGCCCCAGAGACACCAGAGTCCACCATGCCCCTTCTCCACCTGAAAATGCAAAGTAGCTATTTGCTAGTTCTTTCAGCCCATCCAATGAGCTTTAGGACCAGTCAAATGCCAGTCACATGGGCCAGTGTCAGTTGTACAGGTCCTGAGGTCACAGAATTCACCAGCCCCTTCCAAAACCTGCCAGAAACAAAGGAGTACTTCACTGCTCTGCCATCTACCACTGGTCTTCATGATCCTTCTGCCACCAAGGCTGGTGGCCTGATGTCAGTTTCAGAGATCCGCTTTGTCTTTGGCAGTGTTTCTAATCTGCTCACTGTAGCAGCTGTAGTTGACTTTCCACCTGTCAAGATTCTGTTGGATGTAAGAGAAATAGATTACAGATGAATGCTTCCTCTTATTAGTGTGCTTCCACCCTTAGTTACTAGCAGAAAATACTGAGTCAACACAGATGTTCTGTGTGCAAGACTCTATTATCATGGGCCAGGAAAGATAGAATCCTATTTGGAGCAAGGAGGAGGCAGCAGTGGAGTCCTCATCAGGAAAAATGGAGCCAATAGCCCTGAAAATGACCCTAACCCCCCGAGCTCTGCCACCATGAGAGTCTGGTACCCCAAACCCGAACTCTATCACATTGGATGGAGCCCCTGCCTCAGGCGTGAAGTTACTTGACCATATGTGAAAGCAGGAAAGACATTTACAACTGTAAAAATAAGGAGTTGATGGAGAGACTTGAGAACCTCACCAAAATTTGATTGGGTAAAAGGGATTGTGCCCAGAAACTGCAATTGAATTTGAAATAAATCCCCAATGTGTTCACATTAATACATGTATATGTCTTCTGTGTACCTATACATACTTGCACTCATATACACACAACCTACAAAAAGACTGAGATTTGGGATGTTCACTGTTAGGAACACTGAGATACAGAGTTTCTTGCTAGCTGTTTCTAATGTCCTGTCATAGTAAGCTTCTGTGTCTGTTGGAACTTGGCATGAAGATTCTCTGTCTTTTTAAACTTGGTATAAAGAAGAAGCAGTCAAAGAGGGAATCTTCCTACTCCTAGTCTTCATCCTCAGTTACTAGCAACCAAAACCCTTAGGAAAGTATCAGGATGTCAGTTTATGATACCCTCGCAGACCTAAGGGTCAGGAGAAATCCACTGGGAGAAGAGAAGAAAGTGCTGGTACACAGGGGAGAGGGAGAGTCCTCAGAGGCAAAGATTAAAGCTAATAGACCCTGGATGCATCCACCACTCAGCAAAGCTCTTGCTGGTGACCCCAACCCAAACCCACCAGCACATTGGATGGAACCCTTATCTCAGGTGTACAGTTACTTCACCCTCTTTGAAGGGCAGGAAAGGCATCCATGTTTTGTGAAGATGCAGATAGAGTGGATCCCCGGGAGACCTGAAACTACATGGCACAGGAGAAATGAGTATCTACGGACAGAAGTTCCATTGTGAACTAAATGCAACTATGAAATACTCTTACACATTGGGATTAGATTGAGTAGTAAAGAAGTGTACCTAAAATTTGAGTCATTAACTTTTAAGATAAGCCTAAATTTTAAAGGGAATTTTTAAACATTTAATTATTCCACTAGTTTATTAAAGAGTAGTTGTTAAAGAGTAATAGTTAAAGAGTAATTGTAGCTCATTGTAACCAAGGATTATATCTGGGAAATCATGTGACGTCCATATACCTTTAATTATGTTAGCATTGCCTTCAATGAAATGACACCAATAACTCTTAACAAAACCATTTGGGAAAGAGGAGATATAAATAAACAGATACAGGTATAGAGAAACCTCCCTAGTTGAGCACCTCCCTACACTGATCACCTCTTTAAGCTGACCTAATTTTCATAGACCAGACATGCACCACATGTACATATCAGTACAGTAGGCCATGTTTCTTTATGTTGACCACATTCATATGTTGAAGAGTTTGTTATAGTCTCTGAGATGGTCAACTTACAGAGGTTCTACTGTATGTATAAACACATCTATCCATGTAAATGCACACACAGACATACACAAAAGCTTCATGAAGAAAAAAGAGATTAAGATTTGTGAAATTCATTGCCAAGAACATCCATAACAATACGCAGTGTCTTAGAAAAGGTTTTCTAAAATAATCTTACATCAGAATATAGTGTAAAAATAACTTTTATATATACACAGGGACTAAAAAAATTGTGTGAGTTGGTTTATTGTGATGTTAGCTTCACTGTGATGGTCTGGATCCCAACCCACAACTCTACCCAACTATAGGGGTCATAGGGATATAATCCATCTATAAGGGTTTCCAATATTTTCTCATAAAAGCCAAATGAACTGAAGAGAAATCACCTTTCTTTTTCTTTTCCTTTTCAAGCAGGGGGTCCTCAAACTTTTTAAATAGGGGGCCAGTTCACTGTCCCTCAGACTGTTGGAGGGCCAGACTGTGGGC
>CAUYQV010167907.1:0-13718 GCA_963574575.1 Galagoides demidoff | reverse complement strand
CGCATCACTAGCACCAGCCCCACCAACAAGGTTGGCTCCCCCGTCAGGTTCCAGAAGATGACGACTTAACTGTATTTGAATAAATGTAGATTGTTGTATTATACTTAATAAAAATAAGACATCCCCTGAAAATAAGCCCTAGTGTGTCTTCTTGAGAAAAAATAAATATAAGACAATGTCTTATTTTGGGGTAAACATGGTAGCTGAGTGTTGTGGCAGGTGCTCACAGTCCCAGCTACTCTGGAAGATGAGACAAGAGGATTGCTTGAGCCCAAGAGTTTCAGGTTGCTGTGAGCTATGATTGCACAACACTCTACCCAGGGTGACAGAGTGAGACTGTCTCAAAAAATAAATTATTAGTTAAATAAAGTTACCAGCTCAAAGTGAACATAACCCTCACACCCCTAACTTCTCACCTGGCTAGCAATGGCTGAGAACTTGGCCACATGAAGAGTCTCATCATAGGTAGATGCACAGGGATTCACATTGACAATCATGCAAGAACGGCCTCGGCCCGTGAAGAAGCCTTGGAACACTCGAGTCAGCTTGCTGTCACGGAAGGGAACCAGGTTCTGCTTTGACCTGTGAGAGAGTCATAGAAAATAGAGCTATTAGCAGAACTCAAGGCCATGAAGTAACCTAGCACTGTCAGTAGTGGTAACTAGGAAGCCTGTTAGCAAACTACAGAGCCCCAGGCCCTCCCAGCTTTCAGCTTACAGTTAAAAGTTCACCTGTTCTGGTTTTGGCGCAGGGCAGTGATACAGCGGCCCAGGGTATGCAGAGAAGTGTTAATGTTTCCTGCTTCCTTTAGCCGTTCACCACTCTTCTGATCTTTGCAGCGCTCTGAGCCAGCCAGATCACAGAGTGACAACCTAGAATGATGCACATACATAAAGACCTCACATGCCTGAGTCTTCCAGCCCTTTGTATAGTTCTAGAAAGGGAGAGCCCACTAAGAATCTCTATACACAGGAAGGAGAAAAATTAATTCCTCTGAGGACCTCTTTCATGCTCCCCAAATTATCCTTTATAGTCAAGAAGCCCAGAGTTCTAAATTGAAAAACTTACTCGCTGATCTTAGGGACTATATCCCCTTCCCCTTGAAGGTGCAGGATTCGGATTGAGAAGATGCTATGACTGGAAGTTAAAAGAGAAAAGTCATTCACATCTTTCATGACCAGGCAGAAGACTAATGTTTCCTTGGAACACAGTGAAGGGTTTATTTTCATAATCCACTCACCTGCGGCTAGAGTTCTGGTTCAGGTGGGTGCTGGCAAAACTCTGGTTCTTACGACCAACCTTCAGGAGTTTCCAGGCCTCCTCAGCGTCTTGAACGTGAATCCAATTGAGATCTGAGATCAAAGGAGAGAAGGACATAAGATAGAAACACCCGACTCTTTTCCTAGTCTATCCCCAATTCTCCAGGGTTCATATTAGCCTCTTTCACATTCTCATACCTTTCACATAAGGGTTTCCATTTTGATCCTCACATAGACGCAGAGTCTGCCTCTTGCGCTGCTGGCTAGGTGGTTCTAACAGGTCATAAAGCAGTTCATTGTAAATCTCAAAGAAAGAGATCCAGATGGAGAAGCGAATATCTGCTGGTACACTTACTGGGGCAGTGTCTGGCTGAGCCCATCGGTGACTTGTTTCTGAAGAAGAAGCCAATGTACAGAGCATCAACCCTAGGAACAGTCCATCTGCCCTTTGGCCTGAAGGGGCTTCGGAAGGCAGAGCTCAAGTTAAAAATTCTGGTCTGTACTGGCAGCTGTTTGGAACAGGGAGTGGGTTCCTACTATTATTTGGCTCAGAATCCAATCATGATACTTACCATCTAACTGGCTACTGCTGGTAAATTGACTGATGGAAGAGAGCCCAGCAACACCACTGTCAAAGGTGGAGCTGGTACCCATCCGACTTTCAATGTAAACACTTCTCTTCAAGGAAGTGGACAGCTCCTCCTGGAGGAGCACAGGGAAAGGGTAAGCACAAAACTTACACAAGATACATACCTTCCTGCCTTTGCCTCCATGGATACCAACACGTTACCTCTTGGAGGCCTCCATTTAGCAAGGAAAGCTTTTTCATTTCCTCCTGTCGCATCTGCTTGCTATCTAGCCAGATGACCTCATTAGAGAACACGGGCTTCAGATCAGGTGTTGGATGAAGTTGGCCTTGGAGGCTATTGAAGATCAGAGTCAGGGACCGTGGGAGGATCCCTCCATCCTTGATAGTACCTGGAGGCATACCAAAGATGGATGGCTGAGGCAAATGCCTTTCTCCGAGCCCTGAGAGACTGAGAGCATCAAAATTTAGACACATTACAAGGCCAATAAATAATCCTGTGAAGCATTCCTACTCACCTTGAATTGTGTGGGTTTTCCCTGAGTTGGTGACTCCATATGTGTAGATGAGCCAATTCTGCCCTTTGAGTACATCCTTTACCATCTCCTTCACGGTCAGGTTGAAGAAAGATGCCTGTCCCACTTCTGGCCCAAAGATCTAGAGAGAGACCCAGTTTCTTAGAGGCCTATCCACTTGCCTCATGAGCAGTCATAGCTGATGTATCTCTTCCTGGGTGATTTGCTCTAGAAACTGCTCAAGCAGCTTCTTCCTGCAATGCTGTCAGCTATTTCCTAAACACTAATGATTCAACCATTCTCTGCTAGTCCATCTTTTGCTCAAATTAATACATACTTAAGGAATGCTATGCACTAAGCCTGATGCTATACACACACAATGGGACAATAAATATAATGGTCACAAATGTGGGTTTTGGAGATGGTGGAACTTGACTCTAGTTTCATGGCTTTAGCAATATTACTTTTCACTGAGCCACAGTATCCTTGTCAGGAGAATAGGGATCATAAATTTCTGGGAATTAATTCACATAAATTACTAGATACATATAGTATCTAGGGCATATACAAAACTGTAGTTGTGCATATACAAGGAACTTATAGTCAAGTAAGGACTAGCTTACTCTCTACAGAGTGAATAAAGATACTGGAAAATGTTGGTCCCTTATTCACAGACCAGTACCTCCATACCTGGGAAAAGGTAAACCTGTGAGTGGCTTGACCAATGCCTCGCTCGTTGCTCTTCAGGGCAAAAGAGTCCTTAGGTGCTTGTAGAACAAGTGTCTCCACATTCTCAATATGGACACAACCCTGAGAATGGGGAAAATAAAATTGTTACAGAAGGTAACATTCCTGGCAATCTTTTTCTATACTGCATCATTCCACCCTAAATCCTCCCTCCTTAGACACTCACCTGGTCCTCCTGTCGTTCCAACTCTAAAGGTAACAAGGGTCTGACCCTCAGGTATACTTTCACCTTCTCTGTGCTGTCCTCAGATGTAACCTGTGGCAGAATTCCAACCCAGAACCACAGATTAATTTTAAAAGTTACCTCTGAGCAAATGAATAAGCACAGCATAGGTCTTAGGAATCATGATAACACAACTCCCAATTCTAGCTCACAAGAGTTAACCACTTTGTTACCCTTCTTTGTCTCATTATTATCCTGCAAACCTGTATTGCCATGCTAATGATTTGAATCAGAATTGGTTGACTGGTATGAAAATCAGTATGTGATCCTAGAGCAAAGCATAGTAGTTAAGCACCTTGGAAGCAGACACGCCTGAATTTGAGTCCCAGGTTCTCTCTCTCTTTTTTTTTAAATAAGAGACAGTCTTATTCCGTTGCCCTGAGTAGAGTGCAGTGGGATCACCATAGTTCACTGTAACCTCAAATTTCTGGGCTCAAACAATCCTCCTGCTCCAGTCTCTCCAGTAGCTGGGACTATAGGCATGAGCCACCACACCTGGTTAATTTTTCTATTTTTTTTTTTTAAAGACATGGTTTTGCTCTTGCTCAGGCTATTCTTGAATTCCTGAACTCAAGTAATACTCCAGCCTTAGCCTCCCAGAATGCCATGATAATAGGTGAGGGCCAATGTGCCTGGCCAAGTCCCAAGTTCTTTAAATTATCTTTGCCTCCATTTCCTAACCTGTAGGATAGGGTTAATAAAAGCACCCACCTCATTCATTCAACAGATATTTAAAGAGTGTCTACTATGGCCCTGAAACACTGACAGGCTCTGGAAGTCTACAGTGAAAGGACATTATCAAAGACCCTGCCCTCTTGGCACTTGATAAGGGAAAATCTCTAAGAGGATAAGATGTGACAATGTATGTTAATATGTAGCATATGAGCCTAGTTCAGTGGTTCTCAACCAGGGTTATTTCACCTCCAAGGGCCATTTAGCAATGTCTGGAGGTATTTTTTGGTTGTCACGAGTGGGAAGGTACTACTGACACTTAGTGGGTAGAGGCCAGAAATGCTGCTAAACATCTTACAATGTATAGGAAAGCCCCCTATAACAAAGAATTATCTGTCCACAAACATCAATGCCTTGGTTTACCAGAAGGCAAGGCTCAATACATGGGAGATACGGCTGATATTTTTGAAATCTAAACGTATGTTCCACTTGTTTTTTTTTTTTGAGTCTCATTTTGTTGCCCTTGGTACAGTGCTGTGGCATAGCTCGCAGCTCTTGGGCTCAAGTGATTCTCTTGGCTTAGCTTCCTGAGTAGCTAGGACTACAGCTTCATGCCACAGCACCAGTTATTTTTGTAGAGACAGGGTCTCACTTTTGCTCAGGCTAGTATGGAACTCCTGAGCTCAGGAAATCCACCCTTCTCAGCTTCTCAGAGTGCTAGGATTACAGGCGTAAGCCACCATACCTGGCCATATTCTACCTTCTTAATGTCAGTATGACTTACGTAAATTATTTAACACAGCTAGGCCTCTTGATGAGCAGTCCCTTGCCTCAGTTTTTCTATTTTAGTAGAGACAGGGTCTTGTTTTTGATCAGGCTGGCCTCGAACATATGAGTTCAAGCAATCCACCCACCTCAGCCTCTCAGAGTTCATATGAGCTCAAGCAGTCCACCCGCCTCAATTATACAGGTGAGAGCCACTGTGCCTGGCCAAAAAAATTTAAAAAAAAAAAAAGAGAGTCTCACTCTGTTGGCCCAGTCTAGAGGATGGTGGTGTCATAACTCACAGTAACCTCAAATTTCTGGGCTCAAGTAATCCTCTTGCCTCAGCCTCCCAAGTAGCTGGGACTACTGGTCACCACACCCAGCTAATTTTTTCTATTTTTAGTAGAGAGCAGTCTCCCTGAACTCCTGAAGGCAAGGGTACTAGGATTATAGGTGTGAGCCACCCCACCCAGCCCATTCCCTTAATTTTCAATTAATCTCTGAGATCTTCAGGATTGCTGGTTTTTGACCACATGCTGCCCTATATGGACAACTATTAGTTAAGGATATCACTTTCTGCCCCAAGCCACTTCCCAATTCCTTTACCTGCTGCTTGTCCTCTAAGGAGTTGGAGATGACAGAGCAGTCTGCCAGCAGATCCTTGCGTATCACAGACCCCAAATCTGCAGCTGTAGACTCAAACATGGGGGAGACTACAACATCCTCATCTGACAGCAAGCCGGCTGGTGGAGAAAGGATCCCTTGTGACATAACGGCAGGAGTTGCCTGGATCTATAAAGAGAGGAGTAGGGAGAAGAACCTTAAGAGACAGGAGGGCCCTCTAGGGGCCTAGGTAAAAAACAATTCCCTTGCCCCAGGACACCCGGTCCTGCTTACTGAATTCCTACTCCCTTTCCCCTCCAGTTATTGGCAAAGAGTAAGAGGATGAAAGAACGAGTTAATTATTTAATTCAGTTTAAGCGGCATTTCTGCACCTGGACCTGAATCAACAGATATCTGGCTTCAAAAGTAGAAAGTAAGGGGGTGTCTCGCCCGCCGTTGCTGTGAGGTGGTGTCAGAATCCCTGGATTCCTCCAACCTCACTCCGAACCGATAGGTGCACTATCAAGAAAAAGAGATGGCTGCAGCTCCGCTTTCTGAAAGCCTATTCCGCGCAGGCAAAAGCTGGTATCACGGGCTCCAGCTCAGCCGCACACTCACCCGAATATGTGACACTTGTTCCTCCTCGGGTACCGGCCCACTCACACCCGGTCGCCGAACTTAGACTTTCACAACCAGAGAGCCCGACTCCGCCCACGAGGTGCAGCTTTGTTACTCATACAATATTTTAAATTACGCGCTGCGTTCGTTCAGCCAATCAGATAGCGAAACCTGCTGCTACCAATCAGTGTAAGGATAGGGGGCGGAGAAGCCTGGTAAGCCGTTAACTTCGGCTTCATAGTCCAGTTCTAATGAGGGTCCGGGATACCAACTGTCGCGAGTTCGGAGTTTCTCCTGGGATTTGTCCCATTTGACCCTTTTCCTTGAACCCCAGACATTTCTCTCTTAAGAAGCCTAAAGGAAAATCCTGAGGTTTTAGCCGCCATCCTCTATCCTCCTTTAGCAATACTCGTTTCGAAAAGCGAACAAGACAACTGTTTTAGGCCGCTTGTTTCGTCGTGGATGGGGGAAACTACGTTTCCCAAGAGGCACTGCGAATCAACTCCAGTACTCTATTTCCCAGAGTTCTTTGGCTTCGGCCTTAGTGGACTGTTACTCCTCTGAGGTGGGAGACTTCGAGGCCAAGATGGCGACAGGAACTGGCAGTGAGTATCTGCGTCGTTTATCGGTAGAAAGTCTTTGTGGAACCGAGGCGAGGCACCGCATTTCTGTTAAACGCTCAAGGAGTGGGACGAGTGGTGTGCCTGACAGCCTAGGTTTTCAGAGACCTGAACTCGACGGCGTCCTGGAGGCCGTCGTTTGGAGGCCCAGAAACCTAGGGTCTTGTGTTTTGGGGAGGAAGCGTAGGATTGAGATAAGCAGCTCAGTGAGTCCTTTTATGGTAGCTCTGCAGGGTAAGCGTAAAGGCACTTTAGAAATGTTCGGGTGCAGTAGAGGAGGTCTGTGAGGCACACGGAGTAGTCAGCATCTCAAAGAGCCATTCACTTTCCCACCAGCATTTGTGAACAGCCGGAGCTGTTTTGATGATGAGCTTTTTGCCACTGAGGAAATTGCGTTTGCTGCGTTTCAGCCATTTTTGTGTTTCATAGAAAGAAGAGGTCTTTCAGGCCTCTAAAAGTAGTTGATGGGAGGAGCTGAGAGAAGTAAACAAGTTTATGCTAAGAGGAGGCGGGACAGTAGGAGGGGCTGCCACCTCGGAATCTTGGGAAATAAGCCCGCGCGTTCAGTTTGGAATGAAAGTACAGAATTCCTAAAACTGAGGTTTTCGATTTCACTGTTTAATCCCACGTTCCCCGTTTTTTTAATAGAACGGAGCTTGAACCTATGGTATTTGAAGAAAAATGTTCTGCTATAATTCGCAAGCAACAAATAAATACTACATCCAGTGGTGATATTTCACTGGAGAGGTGAAAATAAAATTTGGTTCTGTCGACAAGTTGGGATATTTTGCGTTAGGCTTTTAATCCTCCTTCCGGGGCTTAGAACTACTGTCTTAGCCATTGTTTCTAAGCCTCCTTTCCTTTCAGAACACAAGCTCCTGAGCACTGGCCCCACAGAACCATGGTCCATCAGAGAGAAGCTGTGCTTAGCATCTTCTGTCATGAGGAGTGGGGATCAAAACTGGTAAGGTATCCAGGATGTCTCCTTTGTTAGGTCTTAGAAATTTTGGGGTGTTTTTTATTTGGTGTATTCCTGTAGTTAATTATATTAACCTTTAAATAGCATTTTTTAAAAATTGAGACAGAGCCTCACTTTGTCACCCTTGAGCAATTCTCTTGCCTCAGCCTCCCTAGTAGCTGGGAAGACTACAGGCGCTGGTCACAATGCCTGGCTATTTATTTTTATTTTTTAAGACGGAGTCTCATTATGTCACCCTCGGTAGAGTGCCCTTGCATCACAGGTCACAGCAGCCTCAAACTCTTCAAACTTTTGGGCTTAAGTGATTCTCTTGCATCAACCTCTGAAGTAGCTGGGACTATAGGCACCTGCCACGATGCTCAGCTATTTTTTTGTTGCATTTGTCATTGTTGATTTTAGCTGGCCCTGGCTGGGTTTGAACCTGCTACCCTTGGTCTCTGTGGCCCATGCCCTGTCCACTGAGGTACAAGTGCTGCCTTTTTTTGTTGTTGTTGTTCAGTAGGCCCTGGCCCCTTGGAACCCACCAGTCCCAGAGCATGTGACCGGCACCCTAACCACTGAGCTACTGGTGCCCCTCAGCGTTCTTTTTTTTTAGCAGCTTTGTTGAGATATAATTCACATACCATAAAATTAATCCACTTAAAGCATATAGTACAATGTTTTTAATATAGTGAAAGAGTTGTGTAAGCATTACCAGAACATTGTTGTTTTCTCTGAAAGAAACCCTTTACTCCTTCACTCTACATCCTCCCCTTATCCTCAAGTAACCACTTACCTACTCTCTTTTTTGTTTTCTTGGCTTTACATTTTTTTTGGGGGGGGGGCTTTAAATTTTTTATAGTAGAAGGCCAGGTGCGGTGACTCAAACCTATAATCCCAGCACTCAGGGAGTCGTAGGTAGGCAGATTGCCTAAGCTCATGAGTTCAAGACCAGCGCCTGAGCTAGAGAAAGACCCACGCCTCTAAAAATGGCCAGGTGTTGCTTGGCGACCTTAGCACAGTGGTTAAGGTGCCAGCCACATACACCGAGGGTGGCAGGTTCGAACCGGCCTGGGCCAGCTAAATAACAATGACAACTGCAACAAAAAATAGCTTGTAGTCCCAGCTACTTGGGAAGCTGAGGCAAGAGAATCACTTAACGCCAACAGTTGGAGGCTGCTATGAGCTGTGATGCCACGGCACTCTACCCAGGGAGACATAGTGAGACTTTGTCTCAAAAAAAAAAAAATAGCCAGGTATTGTGGCCAGTGCCTATAATCCTAGCTGCTCAGGAGGCTGAGGCAAGAGAATCACTTGAGTCCAGGAGTCTGAAATTGTTGTGAGCTGTGATGCCACGGCAGTCTACTGGGGGCAACAAAGACTCAAAAAAGTCTCAAAAAAAAAATTATGGGTGGCTCCTGTGGGTGGGTCAGTGAATAGGGTGTCAGCTCCATAAGCTGAGGGTGGTGGGTTCAAACCTGGCCCTGGCCAAATTGCAACAATAAATAAATGAAGATTAAAAAAAAATAAAAATAAAGCCAGAATATTTTTTAAAAATTATTTTTATTTTTAATTAAAATCATAGTTATATGTTTATGGGGTACAATGTGATGATTTGATATACAATGTGGAATGTTTAAATCAAACTAACATAGCTATCACCTCACTTATTTTTTGTTGTAAGACATTTAAAATTTACTCTTAGTTACTTTGAAATTGTGTTGTGCATATTAGGTGGGCTCCCACTAATTGCCCTCCCCCTTCTCCTCCCCTCTCCCTCCTGACCCCTTCCCCTTTCCTCCCATTCCTCACCCCTTCCCACTTGCTGGACTATATTTCTGTTTTATCACTTGTATGAGTGTATATTTATATATTGGTTTCATAATAGTATTGAGTGCATTGGATTTTTTTTTCCATTCTTGAGATACTTTACTAAGAAGAATGTGTCACATACCTACTTTCTATCTTTAGATTTGTATATTCTAGAGGCAGGAAGGTGGCTCAGGAGTTTGAGGTTGCAATGGGCTAGGCTGATGTCTGTCTGGGGCAACAGTGAGACTTTTCTTTTTTCTTTTTTTGGCCTGGGCTGGGTTTGAACCCGCCACCCTACTCTTTGAGCCACAGGTGCCGCCCAGTGAGACTCTTTTCTGCAAAGAAAAAAAACAAAAACAGATCCCTTATAAAAAATGTGGTAGGGACAGTGCCTGTGGCTCAAGGAGTAGGGTGCCAGCCCCATATGCCAGAGGTGGTGGGTTCAAACCCAGTCCTGGCCAAAAACTGCAAAAAAAAAAAAAATGTGGCAGAGCACAGTAGCTCATCCTTATAATATCTAATATCAGCACTAGGAGGCTAAGGCAGGAGGATTACTTTTAGTTGGGAAGTTGAGACTAAGTTGTGCAACATCTCTTTTTATAACAATAAGTTTTAAATAGATTGGCAAGAAAGACTAAGAAAAAAGTAACCTTCCTATCTTTTTAATTCAATGTATCTGCTTTAGCCTTTGCCTTTGCTCAGGCTGAGTTGCTTTAACTAATGAGTACAGATTTAATCTTGTGTTTAGTCTTTCTCTGTTAGGTAAGATAATGAAGAATGTTTCCTCAGTGGTTTAGGGGGTTGTTTTGTTGTTGTTTTTTTTTTTTAGAGACAGAGTCTCACTTTATTGCCCTTGGTAAATCACAGCTCACTGCAACCTCCAACTCCTGGTCTTAGGTGATTCCCTTGCCTCAGCCTCCCAGATAGCTGGGACTACCTGCATCTGCCACAACCCCTGGCTAGTTTTTTCGCAGTTTGGCCGGAGCTTGGTTTGAACCTGCAGCCATTGGTATATGGGGCCAGCACCCTATCCAAAGAGCCACAGGCACCGCCCTTTTCTTTTTTTTTTTTTTTGAGACAGAGTCTCACTCTGTTGCTCTCAGTAGAGTGTTGTAGTGTCTGGTTCACAGCAACCTCAAACTTGTGGGCTTAAGGCATTCTCTAGTCCCACCCTCTCAAGTATTTGGGACTATAGGTGCCTGCCACAAATGCCCAGCTATTTTTTGTTATGTCATTGTTTAGCAGGCCCTGGCAGGTTTAAACCCACCAGCCCTAATGTATGTGGCCAGTGCTCTAACCACTGAGCTACAGGGGCTGGGCCAAGGCTGTTGTTTTCGTTGGTGTTTGTTTGTTTAGCAGGCTCCGCAGGCTTCGAACCCACCAGCCCCAGTGCATATGACTGGCACCCTAACTGCTGAACTACGGGCGTTGAGCCTAGGGGGTGTTTTTGCTTGTTTGGTTTTACCTATTTATGAGCTAACAAGTTACATTTTGTTTTGTTTTCTGAGACAGGGTCTTGCTCTGTTACCCAGGCCAGAGTGCTATGGCCTTAGCCTATCTCACAGCAACCTCAGACTTCCAGGCCCAAGCAGTTCTCCGGCCTCAGCTTCCTAGCCCAAATGCTTAAATACATTTATAAATATGATTAATAGGTAGAAGAAAACACTTTTTAAAACTTAACTTATAGGGCGGGCCCTGTGGCTCAGTGAGCAGGGCGCGGCCCCATATACACAGGGTGGCGGGTTCAAATCCTACCCCAGCCAAAACGGCAACAAAAAATAGCTGGGCGTTGTGGTGGGCCCCTGTAGTCCCAGTTACTCAGGAGGCTGAGGCAAGAGAATCACTTAAGTCCAAGAGCTCAAGGTTGTTGTGAGCTGTGACACCACAGCACTCTACTGAAGGCAACAAAGTGAGACTCCATCTCTAAAAACAAAATAAAATAAAACTTGTAAGGCTGGGTGTGGTGGATCACGCCTGTAATCCTAGCACTCTGGGAGGCTGAGGCGGGTGGATTGCCTGTGCTCATAGGTTCGAGACTAGCCTGAGCCAGAGCAAGACCTCACCTCTAAAATTAGCTGGGCATTGTGGCGGGTTCCTATAGTCCCACCTACTTGGGAGCTGAGGCAAGAGACTTGCTTGAACCCAAGAGTTTGAGGTTGCTGTGACGTATGATACCACGGCACTCTAATAAGGGGCGACACAGTGACACTCTGTCTCCAAAAAAAAAAAAAAACAAGTTAATTTGTAGCTGGGTGCTGTGGCCGATACCTGTCTGTAATCCTAGCAGTCTGGTAGGCTGAGGTGGAAGGATGGTTTGAAGTCAGGAGTTTGAGACCAGGCATGGCGCCTGTACGACAGTGGTTAAGGCGATGGCCACGTGCACTGAGGGTGGCAGCTTGGAACCTGGCCCTGGCCAGCTAAACAACAATGACAACTAACAAAAAATAGCTGGGTAGGAAAGATCACCTCTATGGTCTGTCTTACGAGGGTATAAGTGAATCTTTCTAAAACTAGAGTATAAATGTCTTAACACAATAACTAAGTAAATGACATAAAGTCTGTGTTAACCAGTTTGATGAAAATATTTCAAATTGTATATGATACACTGTACCCCATGTTTGCATTAATGTACACAGCTATCATTTAATTAAAAAAAAAATAGCTGGGCGTAGTGGCAGGCGCCTGTAGTCTGAGGTACTTGGGAGGCTGAGGCAAGGGAATCATTTAAGTCCAAGAGTTTGAGGTTGTGAGCTGTAACAGCACAGCATTCTCAAGGGCAACATAGTGAGACTCTGTCTCAAAAAAAAAAAAAAAAAAGTTTGAGACCAGAGACCAGGCTGAGCAAAAGCAAGACCCTGTCTCTACAAAAATAGAAAAATGAGCCAGGCATTGTGGTTGGTGCCTGTAGTCCCAACTACTTGGGAGGCTAAGTCAGGAGAATTGCTTGAACCCAGAAGTTCAAGGCTATAGTGAGCTAGACTGATACCACAAAAGTCTAGCCTGTTGCCTAGTCTGGGCAACAGAGTGAGACTGTCTCAAAAAACTAAAAAACTTGTGAGCTTCTAGGAAATATTTTTAAAACTTAATCCAAATGAGCATCAATTTTATTGAAATCACTGGAAAGGAAAAATCACACATGCTGAAGACTTAATATTATTGTTAGTACAAATCACAGTCATACTGATTTAACCATAAGAAGCTAATCTGAACTCTAGGCATATTAAGGCTGGTTACATGCGGTAGAGTTATGACATATGTATTTCTCTCCCACTCTCTCCACAAAATGAGAGACAACCAGACTTTCATCTCTGCTCCTTTTTTTCATTTTGAATTCCATCAAAAATTGTTTGGGACAACACCGGGCACAGTGGCTCACACCTTTATTACAGCACTCTGGGAGCCTGAGGCAGGCAGATCACCTGAGCTCACATGATCTGAGACCAGCCTGAGCTAGAGTGAGACTCTAACTAAAAACAGCAGGGCGTTGTGGCAGGTGCCTGTAGTCCTGGCTACTTGGGAGGTTGAAGCAAGAGAATCACTTGAGCCCAAGAGTCTGAGGTTGCTACGATGTTATGGCACTGTACTGGGGTGACAAATTGAGACTCTGTCTCAAAAAAAAAAATTCTTTGAAACCAAAAATATATTTTGGGGGATTTCTAAGTGCCCCAGCAAAATACCATTTCCCTATTGGAACTTTTGGGTTTTTGGTACCTAGATATCTAACAAGGGAATCCTGGGTTGGGTCTGTTGGCTTTTCCCTAGACAGTCCAGACAGTATAGTAACATGCATTTGCTCTGTGGTATTGGGCACAGTTCAAAACTATCATTTTGGCTTGGGGCCAGTAGCACAGTACCAGCCACATGCACCTAGGCTGGCAGGTTTGAGCCCAGCCTGGGCCAGCTAAACAGCAGTGACAACTGTAACAACATTTTTTTGTTGTTGCAATTGGCATTGTTTCTTTCTTTGTTTTTTAAGACAGAATCACTCTATGCTCTGGGTAGAGTGCCATGGCGTCCTAAGTCTCAACAACCTCAAACTGTTGAGCTTAAGTGATTCTTTTGCCTTAGCCTCTGGAGTAGTTGGTAGTACAGGCGCCCGCCACCGTATTTGGCTAGTGTTTTTTATTTTTAGTAGAAATGGGATCTTGCTCTTGCTCAGGCTGGTCTCAAACTCCTAAGCTCAGGCAGTCCACCTGCCTTGGTCTCCCAGAGTGCTAAGATTATAGGCCTGAGCCACTGCGCCCAGCCAGCAGTATATCATATTTCTTTTTTTTTTTTTTGAAGCAGAGTCTCATTTTGTCACCCTTGGTAGAGTGCTGTGGCATCTTAGCCTACAGCAA
>CAUYQV010167904.1:0-17479 GCA_963574575.1 Galagoides demidoff | reverse complement strand
CCTCTGCCTTCCAAGTAGCTGGGACCACAGGCGCCCGCCACAACGCCCGGCCATTTTTTTTTTTTTTGGTTGCAGCCATCATTGTTGTTTGGCGGGCCCGGGCTGGGGATTCGAACCTGCCACCCTGGGTGTACGTGGCTGGCGCCTTAGCCGATTGAGCCACAGGCACCAAGCCGAGATTATTTTACTTAAAAAAAAAACTAATTCAGATTCTTGTGGCTAAATTAAAAAAACTACGACCTAAAAATGAAAAAAAAAAATTAATAATGAACTTTGGCCCTATTCTACATTCTTTTATAGACATTACTTTATCCTCATAAAGAATAGTGAAAGTAGTAGCACTATTCCTAGTTTAACAATGACGGGAGGCTTTCATAAAGTTAGACAGCTCCTGTAGTATATGGCAGAGGTAATAAGATAAAAAATATTAATTAAGAAAGGAAAAAAGATAAATTCTTCACCTCAATCTTTGATGTTTAAGTCTATATTCTGCTTGTGTGTTAGTATTTTTAAAAAATTTCTATTCTAATGTAAGAGTGAGAAAGTTTTGTCTGAGCCTTAAATGCTCACTATTTTAGGGTATGTCAAAATGAAGTTATTTTTCATTTTTCAGGAAAAATAATGCCTCAAGACATCTAAATTGCAAAGGAATAAATTTTAGTAAGATAGTTTTCTCAATTCCAATGTCCCTAACTTTCATTCAAAAACTAAACATAAACCATAATATTCTTGCTACTGAGGTTATTTCTATTTATTAACATCCCCCACTTCCAAATGCTAAATAAGAGTCACTTATGAATACAATTTTCTTTAGACTGCACCTGTGTCATCGTCAACCACATTAATTCATTTAGTACATTTAAGTTGGCTAATAAAATACATTGTGAATAAATTCTTTAGGAATTAAGAATTATAAATGCTATATGGAGAAAAGATTAAAAAAGCCAATTTGAAGGCCATGGAGTTTTGTTGTTTTGATAACCATCCACTCTCTGGCTAATCAAATTGCATCATACCTTGGGAAGGGAAATTATTGCCTGATGCAGCAGCTGAGCCAAAGTCAGCAAATCCCCCAAATAAATCAGCTGATCCTCCTAGAAAAGTTAAAAATGAGGGAAAAGTTAAACTAGAAAACAATTGTAAACAATTTCAGGAAGCCTTTTTAGCATGCACAAAAAATAACCAACTTTAGAAGCCCCATGCACCTCATAAAAGCTTAGTTTATTGACCTAGATTTGCATGTCACTGTATCTCCCACTGTAAGCTACTACGGACTCTTAGATCGCTAGCTCTGTATCTAATAAAACAAATGACACTACATGTGTAGTTAAAGTTACTGTTAGCTCTTCCTAATATTTCACAAATATGACATGGATTTATGTAGGTCATTATGAAAGTTTGAAATACATAAAAATCAAGAAACAAAATCTGTGAGGACGGAAACAAATGAAGCCCTTCTGGCAAGACTGTTAAGCTGAGCATGTTGAAACTTGTACCGGCAAATCAGAAAGGATGCTGTCAGTTCTGCTTCTTGGAAATAAAATAACGGACCATAACACAGTCTGTTTTACAACTTTTGTAGTGATCCATGTATAGTTTATCCAATTATATTCTTTGTAAGAATTTTTTATGGGTACATATGAGTAAAATTTGCTGGGGAATAAGATATTCACAAGATGAATAAATGAAAGGCATAATCCTTGATAGGATTGAGATTTTTAAGCGCTGCCTGATAAAATTGAGACACTGGGGAAATTTGAATATAGTCTGTATATTAGACATTGTTTTAATATTAAATCTAAAGTATAATTATGATTATAAAAGAGGATATCCTTGTAAGGAGATATATGAAATCGTATTTTTGGAAGAAAATGTCAAGATATTTGTAACTTCCTCAAAAAAGGCAAACACACAGTAAATAAACAACAAAAAGGAATTAGAAAGCAAGAGATAAATAAAATGGAATAGATTTTCTGTTTAAAATTAAAATTAGAGAAAAACTTTAAGTCGATTTGTAAAGCAATCAATTTAAACAGATAGAGGGAAAAAACTCAATGCAATGACTTGGGGGGACTATTTTTTCTCCTTTTGTTTACTCCATGAAAGAATAAATATAGCATTTGTATGTCAAATGCACGGAAAACTAATAGCTTCCTGCTACTTCTAGACTGATGTCTTCAAAGGGGTTAGATACAAAAATTAAGTCTATAAATCATTTTCTGTGTGTATAACATCACATTTTTACATTTGTATTTGTAAATCCTACATAGGTAAGAAGATTTACTTTTGTTTACAATTTGAATAACACAACAAGCTTTATTATTCCATTTTCTCCAACTCAATTATCAATGAAATAGCCAAAGATCTATAAAACCTTCAATAGGTGTCCTTATTTTTTGGTCTGTCCTTAAAGATTTCACCTCTTAGGAGCCACAACCTTAGAAGTCTACAGCAGCAGTTCAATTATGGTGCTTTTAGTGTTATGTGAACATTATATAGGTTACATCACAGATGCTTAGCCTGCAGTGCTTAGAAACTAGCCAGGTGGGACTGGAACATCTGGGCTGCACTCAAACACCACTAGGGACAGCTTCCAACATCTGGTGCCATTTCTGAATTGTCTTATCACTGCAAGACATTCTGCCCCATCTGCTACACTCAACTGGGTTAATTAAAGTAGAACCATCTCCCATTCTTAATAAATGGCCAGCAGTAATATAAGGAACAAATCAGTTTCTCATACGTGTATATCTGGTATTTCTTTTTAATGGACATTTACTATAGTCAGCTATCAGCAAGTATAATTCCTTATTCTTTAACCACTTTATAGATGAACACGTTCACATATACATATATCCTCACTCACCTGAGAAAGCCAACCATAGCAAAAGTTCTCCAATTCTACCAATACTATAGCTTATGAATCAAATTTTTACTTCATCTCAAAAGGTAATACCCCAGTAACTTGGCCTTTCTTCCATTAAGTACACGTATTGTGATAAAATGTGACAGGGAGCAGAGAAGATCAATGAACTATAGTTTTAAAATATATAAACAAGCACAAATATTAATAAAAACTTAACAAGGAAATGAATGTTGCTAATAGTTACTGCTTAATATTCATAAGCTGTTTTCTATAATTGTTTTAAAAATATTAGCCAAAATATAATGCTGAGTAATAGAATGATATTAATAGTTAATCAACTATAACATTAAGGGATTTGAAAACTGGGGATTATTTTAATTTGCTTCAGCCAAGCAATGAATAAACATCAATGTGTAATTTTTTATGCCGAACAAGATAGAGATTTTCAATTCTTATCCAGTCCAGACTACAAAGAAAATTCATGTTGGGGATAAAAGCACTGAATACTGTAGATCACATCTTCAAAAGGGGTTAAAGACTTTTGTTTTTGAAGTATCCTAAATTTAACATTTCAAATAAATATCCAATTTGGTGATTTTGCCATTCCACCTCTCCTACCACCTAAACTGAAGTTATATGAGGTTCATAACTTATATACAGCAAATATGCACTCCTCTTTATCCATACTATAGGGAGTTTGATTTTAAAATATCTAATTTAAGAACATTAGGACCGAAGAACAGAAACCTACACATAGCTATTTCACAAATAAAAGCCACCTTTCTTGAAATGAATTTAATTTTTTCCTCTAATCTTTTAAAGTACTTTATACAATGTGACCATCAGCTTTGAAAACTGTCTCAAAAATTCAAATTAACTTTATTTCATTTAGGAAAAGTTTTTCTCTCCTAGGACTATCCATATCTATACGTATGATATTCATAACAGATTCCAAAGAAATTTTCTATACTTATGCATTTTACCAGATAATTTCTATCTAAGGGAATGTAAATAAAAGAGTATACCAAAAATTGCTACATGCAGAAGACGGCTAATTTTCACAACAGCTATCCTTCAAGATTCCCACATGAGAGCTGTCATTATAAATGAACCATTTCCATCTGCCTTTTCAGGGCAGCAAGGAGGTTATTTACAATCACCAGCTGGGAACATATATTTTCCAAAGCAATACTGTGAACAAGAAAATATAGCTAACCTAGACAGTGCTTAAACTACAAATGAAAAATTTCTTTAACAAAAAAATTAATACAGATTATATTAACAAAAAAAATGAATTTTGCAAGAAGAATTCTAATATAAACAAAATTAACAAAATATAAAATGCAAAAAACTTATAAATACATGGCAAAGAATTATTATTTGTAATACACAGAGGCTTAAAAAATTAGTAAGGATGAATACCCTCAATAGAAAAAAACGGACAAAGGGCATGAATAGACAAGTTGTAACTGAACTATAAAAATATGAAAAGTTCAAACTCAGTCATCAAACAGATGCAAAATAAGATGAAATACTATCTTCTCCTTACCAAACTGGGAGGTTTTTAAAGGTGCTGTTATGCTACTTTATAACAGAGAAAAATTTGGAAAAAATCCAAAACCTAATGTCTAGAAAACAAGAGACTGATTGGTTAAAGAAATTATAGTATAGGCATATAAGATCATAAAGTAGTAAAAAGTTTTGAAAAAGAATACCAGTTCTCATAAGGAAACAGTCATGAGATCTTGAGTGAAAAGTTAGCAAAAAAAAAAAAAAAAAAAGAAAGAAAAGCCCCTGCCCAAAAGACTGAATAAGATTTGCCACAACATAATAAATACTTAATGGATTGACTGAATATGCAGCAAATGTATTTTAAAAAGAATATTCACTGAAATAATTAGTTTATGTGTCTAAATTATGGTGAATTTTTTACACCAATTTGAGCATGCTTTACTTTTCATAAGTGAAAAGGAGAATATATTTAAAAATTTTATTTTTAGTAAATTTGGCTTAAAACTAGAGACACTTCCCATCCAACTCTAATATATAAATTGGTATACTGAGAACATACCAAGGTGAATATTTACATATTTATACAAATATACTGCTCCACCTTAGTTATGTAAATATCTTCAACAAGAGAGTGATAGGTACAAAGTAACAAGTTTTAATATAAATATAATAAACATTGTGGATTAATATACCTTAATTCTTTCAAATGTTTTTTAACTTAAAGAATTCAAAACATATTGCATATAAAGTCTCTATTTGCACTGTTTATGGTGTATTTTTCTTCATTTATTTTACTAGAAATATTGTGTATAACAGTATAATAACTGGATCTAAATTCCTTCTTATTTTTTCCTACATTTCTTAATTACAAAGAGACAAGGAAGGCAACTTGAACTTCTTTTCAGAGGAGATACACAAAAAAAGAAACAAAATGGTTTTGACATTCTATTACTAATTGGCTTATTTTCCAAATATAGTCATGCATCACTTAATGATGAGGAAAAGCTTTGAGAGATACATGAGGTGATTTTGTCATTGAATGAACAACAGGAGTGTACTTACACAAACCTAGATAGCATAGCCTACTTTTCCTAGGCTACAGTTACTATACTGAATACTGTAAGCAACTGTAACAAAATGGGAAGTATTTCAGTATCTGAACATAACTAAACATAAAAAAGGTAAAAAGGTACGGTATTAGATTCTTATAGGATTATGGCTATATAGGTGGTCTATCCTGCACCAAAACACCATTATGCAGTATACAACTGTACTTTAAATTATTATTCATTTCTTAAAATGTTTACTTAGAAATGTACTACATGTAAAAGCCACCAAACATCATTTGAGTATAGATTTTAAAAGAATATCACCGCAATGGGACATTTTTCAAGATAGTGTGGAGTAAATCTTGATAAATGATTAGTTTTCCCATATGTATATTTTTTTGCCTAAGTACTCTTTCTCTGGTATTCACATATGTATTTTTAAACTTGGTAAGATATTTTAGAAAGATTTTATCATATATACTTTTGAAGATGCTAATAAGAAAAGTGTACTAACCCACACACAAAAGAAGAAAGTCTAAGCATTTTCTCAGAGGATGTATTATCTGGCGAGTGGTACAGACATAGTAACTGCTTAGCTTTACAGTTCATGTTCATATTACTTGCATGATGGTACTATTATAAATATGGGCACATCTGGTAAATGACACCCAAATGACATACCAAATAGCAATGTTAATGTGGTAGATTCTTACACCTTCTCATGTGTAGGTGCTAAAGATTTAATATCTAATTTTCTTTCACTGCTGAATTTAATTTAAAATATATCATTAAGATATTTAAAGAGATTGGGGGTAACTAATTTATGTTCTGACTGGAGGGGGATCTGAAAAACTAGTTAAATGTACTGTTTCAAACAGAAGGCAACTTTAAAGCCCCTTTTGATGTCAGTCCACGTTCAACTGCTTTGTATTAAGATAAAATAAACTTTAAGTCAAGAGACCATCCAGATTTCATTCAATAATAACTTTGTCTCAATTATTACAGTAATATTAATTACTACTTCTATCAATTAGTCAATCTACTGTTTGCACTGGAGAAGAAAAACCACTCAAAGGTTTCTTGTCAAGTAAAGAAAGCATGTTGGTATTTAATAATTCTCTCTGTTTGCTCAAAGCAATCTCGAGATCACTGAGGAAAAAAAGCTACATCATCTGACTTCCCTAGTTAGTTCTTCTCTGATTGCTCCATTAGAACTTTCCACAATGCACAGAAGTGGTGCTTTAATATTTCATACTGTAAGTCCAAAATAATTGATACTCTGTGACACCATGTCTATACTACATGACTACAAGCTAACTACCAGTTAATTCTACAGTTCAAATCTTAAACATACAAAAAGACATCACATAAATTGTTAAACAACTAATGTAGTTATACATAACCTTAGGCATTACAAACCAATAAAGTTTACACAATAATTTTAGAAACAGTTACGGTTATAGAAAAACTGAGTCTCAGAAAGTAGGTCAATCCAGAAGTCCTATAAGGTTCATTCCCAGTCCAAGAATTTTATGGTAGGCAAGAAAAAGAAAATAATAGGAGACTTATATATTATATTAATTAAACGTACTAAACTATCAATGAAAAATTATTTCCATCACTGACATAAAATGCTAATTTAGAGGCTTAAAAACAATTCAGCTTTGAAAAATCATACTCAAGTGGGAATAACATATTTACTTTGCATATTAGTTATACCTCGATCTTGCTGTCTACATTTTAATGTGAAATGAGGCTTGGAAAGATTGTCTTTAAATGGAAGCTGTATTTCTTGAGCTGTTCTGACATGGAACACAGTAGTTTATTAGAACTCCATAATCATCCAATACAACCCTAAAAATATCAATTTTCTTGGAAACCATTTATGAAGAGTTAAATACTATCTAGTACATATTGGAAATCAAACTGAAAAGAAATCAAATCTCATCTAAAAGAAAATATTGGTTCCTTTGCTGTAACCCTCTTAAGACATGTTTGGTAGGTAGTTATACACTTTTCACAGGAAGCCCAAAGCATTACGTATACTGAAAAATAGGTAACTATTTGTGACTCTTGATTAATGATTACTTCCTCCACTTGACCTTTCCATGAAGGCAGGAGTTCCATTTTACAATCACCTAAACCACAGCCTAGCTCCACAAATAATTGTTGAATAAATGAATGGAAAGTTAAATGAACTCTAGGCATGCCCATGTTGACAATCAGAATAAAGATTTAGGAAAGAAATAGTAAAATGTGCAGAGCAGTACATTCCACTTACAAAAAACGCAAATGAGGCAGTTTTAGAGCAATTTGTTGTTTCTCCAAGTTAATCTAAAGAAAGCAAAAATCAGAACTACAGACTCCAAAATCTTTGATTTTGGAAAATTTCGAAAGTATGTAATACCTTAAAACACCACTTATTATTAATTAGAAAGGAAGCACACATTACATATAAGGAGTCATTAAAACATATGTATTTTAGTGATGTCACCAATATTCTCCAAAATGTATTGAGTATCTACCACAAACAAGGTTTTGCTAGGTCTGAGGTTAGAAAAAGGTATAAACAGAGTATAATTTCTGTTAAGGTATAACTTACAGAAATTAATGCATATATAAAAAGATAAACAAAAATAACAACATAGCCATTCCAAAGAGTGGTAAAAGCCATAGGTACCGAAGAAATTAAGAAGAGAGAGAGAGAGATCACTAAATACCAATTTTTTTTTTGGCCAGGGCTGGGTTTGAACCTGCCACCTCTGGCATATGGGGCCAGCACCCTACTCCTTTGAGCCAAAGACACCACCACAAATATAAAATTTTTAAGCACTCTTTTCCCTTATTTTAGGCAATTAAGTAATTCCCTCCATATAATGTTCAAGCTCACTGAGTTCACATAAAAAATAAATCAAGTGTAAATAAATAATTTTATTTTTTATTGTATCCTTTATTTGGCATTTTAAAAAATGACACTGAGGATGGTGCCTCTGGCTCAAAGGAGTAGGGTACTGGCCCCATATATCAGAATTAGCAGGTTCAAACCTGGCCAAAAACCGAAAAAAAAAAAAAAAAAAAAAAAAAGACTCTGAAATCAAGATCACTAAAAAGAAAAGCCAAAGTAGAAGCTTACCTGTTGATTGGCTGGTGCCATCAAACAGATCAACAAGGTCACCAGATGACTTGCTGCCAGGCACTGAAGTCTGAAAACAACATAAATAAAATAAGCTTAGAGACATTTCTACTTTTTTTTTCTAAAATTAGCTCTACCCATCTCTAACTTCTAATTTAGACACAAATACCTATAATTACCTTAATAAGGATAGATTTGGCTTTCCAGAGGGGGGGGAAAAAAAAAGAGTACTGACCTTGAGTCATTATGAAGAGCCAGTAAACATTTTTACTGGCATCCTATTCCCAGTGGTGTATAAGTCCCTAACACCCACAGTCTTTCTCCTAACTCATTTCTTTTCTTACTTAATTTCACCCCCATACCTCTCAAATCTCACTCAAATCTTTATGCTTTCTATCAGAATCATTTAAGAAAAAAAAAAATGCCCTAGTGTTCAAAAATAAACATGTCTCAGCTGCATGTAACATATTGACTCACAACTGCCCAGAGCAAGACCCTGGCCTGTTAACAACTTAAAACAGGCGTCCTCAAACTACGGCCCCACTGAGGAGACATTTATCTGGCCTGCCGGGTATTTTTGCCACCGCTGCCTGTCTGGCTTAGCAGCCAACTTGTCCCGGGGCCCGCCATCCGGCCCTCCAATGGTCTGAGGGACAGCGAACTGGCCCCCTGTTTAAAAAGTTTGAGGACCGCTGCTTTAAAAGAACTCCCAGACCAGTTCAAGGATTGAGATCCACTGGACTAAAGGTGAAAATCCTATCCAGCTCTAAAATTTCATAAACTTTAGTAATATTTCTTGTTTATATAACACAGAAACTGGTGTAATTCTAACTTCTGTATTAGTACTGTATGATATACCTTGACATTTATTTCATATATATATTTTTTGAGACAGTCTCTATTTATTGTCCTTGCTAGAGTGCCATGGTGTCATAGCTTACAGCAACCTCAATCTCTTGCACTCAAATGATCCTCTTGCCTCAGCCTCCAGAGTAGCTGGGACTATAGGCACCCGTCACACCACCTAGCTAGTTTCTTAGAGATGCGGTCTTGCTCTTGCTCAGGCTGGTCTCGAACTTGTGACCTCAAGTGATCCACCTACCTTGGCCTCCCAAAGTGCTGGGATTATAGGCATGAGCTACCATGCCTGGCTATTTCATATTTAGTTCCCAAACTAAATTGTGTACTTGTAATAATATTATTGTCTTCTCCATAGTACTAACCCCCCTGGATATCTATGTCTTATATGTTCAAAACATGCACGTTAAGTTAGAATTCAATTATTAGGTAACAGAAAAATACTGTAAATTCCTGGGCATGTTAACTTAAGCTTTGATTAAAATGTTACATTGTGGTACAAAAAGACCTTTAAACTAAAAAAGATCCAAAGTAGTTGGCTATCTTTTAAAAAAATGACAGCCTTCAAAATATATTTCTTTCACAATAAAAAACAAAAACTTTATACTATATATATAAGATCTTTATGGTAGAGTGAAATATTTTCAAACTATACTACAAATTGCAAATTTAAATTCTTTAAGATATGCAATACAAGTCACAATTTATTTTTTAAAAAACTACACAGTTAGAATGATTTTCCTTATGCAACTTTAAAATGAGTTCTCCAAGATAGTCATTATGCATTTGGGTTTTAATTGTATCCACAGGAGAGAAAATCTAAGACCATAAAGAAATAACAAAGTCATTTTCTCTCTTTACAGCTAAAACTGAGTTATACTTTTGAGATTTTTCATTCAAACTAAAAAAAGTGCATCATGGCTCAGTGTGGCAGCTCACAACTATAACCCCAGAGCTCTAGGAGGCCAAGGACAGAGGACTGCTTGAACCTAGGAGTTTGAGAGCAGCATGGGCAACACAGCAAGACTCCGTCCCTACAAAAAATCTTTAAAATCGGGCGGTTTCTGTGGTTCAAGGGAGTAGGGCGCCGGCCCCATATGCCAGAGGTAGTGGGTACAAACCCAGCCCCAGCCAAAAAATAAACTGCAAAAAAAAAAAATCTTTAAAATTAGCTGGGTGTGGTGGTACACTTCTGTAGTTCTGGCCAAATGGGAAACTGAGGCACTAAGATCACTATGAGCATACGAATTCGAGGCTACAGTGAGCCATGAGCACACCAGTGCACGCTAGCCTCAGTGACATATCAAGATCTTATCTCAAGGGATAGAAAAAAGAAAAAAAAGTGACACAAATAACAATTTAGTGTTCTAGAACAAATCTTCCTCTTTGGCAGTTTTCAGTCTAAAAGACCACCATTGGGGTAACTACCTAGTAAGTGATTTCATTTCTGTCATGAATAAAAATAAAGATACAGAGGTGGTGCTCCCTGATACGTATCAGCAATGACCGCAAGGCAAATAAGCCTTCCTTTAGAGGTATCATCTCTTAGGTTAAATGAGATCATTTCCCCTATGTACCTTCTTAGTCCCTCTTTTGTCATTTCTTGAAACTTGGAAATATTCTCAATGTTTTCCTTAGTGAATCTACTTACGCTTGATAACAACTAGTGGCATCTAGGAGGAAAGAGATGATTCTGATTCATAACCTTCCCTAAATGAACTAAGAGTGCCATTTCCACTTTCACAGAATGCACACAGACAACCATTCAGCAATTGGACAGGTTTCTTCCCCCAAAGAGATTTCTTATTATTAATGACTCTGAGTAATACATGTCAGATGATCTATAATTAATATGGTCGCCTAGAAATGCCCAAGCCTACTAATATAAGATGCTAAAAGGAGTTTATAAAAATAAAACCGTGTATAATGTGTAAGCTCCTACCATTCCCACCTTAACTGAAGACTGAGGTGTATGGGTTGAAGGATTCTGATCTGGACTTTTGTCCCCTGTGTAATGTGCTGCTGCTCCAAGATCAATGGTTTTGGAGGGATTTGCTGTACGCTTGTGTCTGGTAGTGGTAGTCTCTGTGGCCTGTGTGATATGAATATGCTTTGTCGTCACAGTCTCCTCTTCATCTTTGAATTCACCTTTGGGAGATCTGCCTCTTCTTGCTTTCTTTTCTTCATCGCTGTCACTAAAAGATATTAGAAATAAAGCAAAGTAATAAGACTTGGGACTTTAAAAAAAAATAGAGTCCTCAGTGATTTGAGCTAAATAATTTCAAAAGAAGTAACTCCAAAATTCCATACTTTATTTGACAGGGATCAACAGAATGTTACTAAGCTGTCTGAATAATGATATGTGTATGCTGGGGAGGGGAAGTGGGAACACACAGAAGCCTCTTTTAGGTAAGTCTAAAACACTGCTACAAAAAAGCATTTACCTAAATGTGCACAAATAAAAAATGTCTGAAATAACTCAGTCATCAACTTCATATACTCATGCACATATATAATAAATTACTATAATATCAATAGTTTTTTTTTTTTCTTTGCAGTTTTTGGCCAGGGCCGGTTTGAACCAGCCATCTCCAGTATATGGGGTGCCCTACTCCTTTGAGCCAAAGGGGCCACCCATCAATAGATACTTTTCTATCCTGACTTTAAATGATTAAATTCTCACCTGCAAGTGAAGAAAAACATGAGGTAATATACTTTACAACTGAGCTCTATTTTACTATCGTATCTAGAGATCAAACTTTTACATAAGTATAGAAATTACTTTATAAAAAACTTATCTGTATTTAAAGTAATTCCCTTTAAGGCACATTCAGAAAATTTTTTCTTTCTTTTTAATAATAGTATAAAAGAAAAAAATAAGACTAAAAAGTAAAAAACTGAGTTTTTCATATGCTAGGAATGAAAATATCAGCACTTGTCTGTTCACCAGTAATAAGGCACTGGGTTTTTTTCTGGTGCAAATAGGACAGAGAAAAATTACTTGAAATATGTTCCATTACCTCTATTACTTAATTTTAGAGTAGGTGGTTTAATTTATAAATATCTTGGAGTAAAATGCTTAAAATTCTCCTTTAAACTATGACTATTAACTAATGCAGTTTAACTCAGACTAATCTAAAGCAATTTTTACTTAAATACAAACCTATTTGGAACTTGCATAAATCAGGATCAAAAAGAATGACTTCCCACACAGAGTAAAGGGGTTAGATGCCTTTTTACATGTAAGCATTTTAAGGAACCTATAAATTCTATAAATGTTCACAAGCTCTTGCTAATTTCTCAACAACAAATGACCTAAAGATTCCCATCATCAGCTCTTTACGTAAAACTGAAATTTCTTACCTTTTTGTGTCCAATTTTATTTCGGTGCAAAGTAATATATTTACAAGTTGAAAATATAAATCTGACCAGCACACAATGAAATGGAAGCTTCATATCCAATCAAGAGTTCCTGAATCTAACAATAAACTAAAAAGTCTGAAATTCTGGTAATATGCAGAGGTAACATGCAACTTTGTCTAAAAATTTACTCTTTTCTGACAAACACTCTCAGAAGAAAAGTCCCTAGTATGTTCCCATTCTTATTATAATAAAATATATTCACCATATCTTCACTTTTTTTTAAACCTAAATACACTACACAAAAGATTCAGAAACTCTAAGAGATCCTATTTTAGAAGCAACATAGAAAGAAGAAATTAAGGGAGAAACAGAAAAATAAAGAGATAGACAAAGCAAGAAAAGCAAAAACTGAGATTGGTAGGACAAAGGAAAGAAAGTAACAATACATGAATACGCACAGTAGATCTCTAGCCAGCCTACAACTACCTGATTCTCACACTTCTGCAAGAAATATATGGCAGAATACAGGGCTACTATATTTTCTAAATCAAGCCAAAAACTTACACATAAAGGCAATACAAATGAAAAAAATAGTAGAATATTTCAAGTAGCCATTATCCTTCCCAACTATTTAGTATTTATAATTTTCATATTCATACTGTCTCAGTATTTAAAAAAGCAACAAATGTAGTTATTTAATAAATGTATCCAAAGTGCTGAAAATAAGTTCTGGCTCTTCAAAGATCACATTCCAGAAACAGTCTCGAAAAAGAGGCTTTCGGGGAATTTAATAAATTATGAAAACTTTCTGAAAATAAAAAACATATATTGTTCTTTTCTAGTGATCTCTAAATCTTAATTTATTAAGATTCTGGGAGTGGGGAAGAGACGGATATTTAGTTACAAGAATTTACTTGAAGGCTTGGCTCTATCACTAACTGTGTTACTTTAGGCAAGTTCACAGGGTCTGACTGGGTCTCTAGTTTTGCTTCTGAAACAGAAGGGTAAATTCTTGCTCTACCCTATTTAATAGAGATACTGTAAGACACAAATGATAACTTGTAAAACTTGCTTTGCAAATTAAGAGTTATGCACATTGCCCTTTAAACTGGCAGAAAAATCAGTTTATAGCTATATTGCTAGGTAAGAATAAAAGGTTAATACTGCAAAGTTCCAAGTATTGTTCTATGTAAAAATAAATACAAATGCCTGCCATCAGAAAATATAGTTTATAAAAATACAGATCTACACTTAAAAACTTCTAGTTCAAAATCCACTGGTACACACCAGCACAAACTCATAATGAAATGTCATGGGAAGAATTAAATTTTAAATCAAATCCTTTAACTTTTGCTTAAATATATAATCTTCATTATCCCTCAAGAATATCTTATGTCTCTCGATCTAATGTCCAAATACAAAATAACATGCAAAAGTTTTTACTGGGGAAAAATATTACAAAGTTTGAGACCAATCTGAACAAGAATGAGACCCCACCTCTACTAAAAACAGAAAAAGTAAGTCAGGTGTTGTAGCACGTGCCTATAATCCCAGCTGCTCAGGAGTCTGAGGCAAGAAAACCACCTGAATCTAGAAGTCTGAAGTTCCTATGTGCTAGGCTGATGCTATGGCACTCAAGCCTGAGTGACAAGAGAGAGACTCTGTCTCAAAAAAAGAAAAGAGAAATATTCCAAAGAAAGATTACATAGCTTAAACAAAAATGTACAGGACACATGATCAACTTCAGAAATAAGTGGACACAGACAACATGAAGGAAGGTATGTCAATACTAACTGTAAATAATGTTTGACCTAGCATCTTAAAATCAGCTGCACAGTGCTTGCTTTGGCAGCACATGTACTAAAACTGGAACGAGACAGAGAAGACTAGCACAGCCTCTGTGTAAGGATGATTTGCAAATTCATGAACTGCTTCATATTTTCACACAGGGCATTTTTATGGCGGTAAAGCTATTCTATATGACACTGTAATGGCATATATTACATATCTATAGAAAACCTACAGAACTATACAACACAGTTGAGACCAAATGTAAACTATGACTTTAGTTAATAGTCATATATCAACACTGGTTTGCCCATTGCTGATGAATATACCATAATGATGTTAAGATGTTAACAACAAGAGAAACTGTGAAGAAGGAGAGATGGGTACAAGGCAACTCCCTGTACTTTACCCACAATTTTTCTGTGAACCTAAAATTGTTCTGAAGAAACAGCCAAACTTTAGGTAATGCTAATACCCCAAACAAAAACAACAAAACCCCCCAAAATCCAGCTGCATAAATTTAGCACCTTTTCTAAGCAACCCAGGAGACGAAGTGTTAATACCTGCATCTTTCTGGAGAGTCTTCTCTATCTTTCCTCCGGAACTTGCTGATGGTGTCATCAATTGTGCTTCCAATTTTATCACTCAGCTCACCTAATTTATCACTGAATGGAAAAGCACTTTTGTTTTTATCCCACTCCTCATCCCATTTTGATTTGGGTTCAGGATCATATCTTTCACCTATATAAGATATTAAAAAAAAAGAAGCAACTCTGAGGACATTAAATTCAAAGATGTCTACAGTCCTTATTTCTGAAGTTATTCCTCATAATAAAATTGTTTTCACAGGAAAACAGAAAGCTCCCTCAGTGCTGAATCAACACAATTACAGCAATGCACAGCATGTAATGTCAGTCATTAAGTGGCAAGAATGCAGATTCAAAAGCTTTTGTTTATGAAAACTTCCACAACCTTAATGCACAGCACTGCATATCAGGAAGTTCTTAGAGGCTACTCCAAGTAGCAATGGAAAACACAAAAACCAACATAAGTTATATAAGCAAGAGAAAATGAAATATTTTTGTTTTTATAGAAGTCATTTAATAAATATCATTCTTGTCCCTTAATGGCTTTTTAGTTTGTAGGAAAAATATTAGATAGTGACAGCTGTTTTAAACAACACAAACAAAAGGAACTCCGCTTTGAAAGCTACATGTCCCAAGAAGCTCAAAGGACTCGTAATTGTCATTTTTCAGCATCTAATTAGAAAAATAATTCAATGATTTTTCAGGAAATGGGAAATAACTGTAAAAAGAAAAGAAGTCTACCAAAAACTACACATGATGGAATAGAAGAATGTTCATGCTGTTCAAAACCTACTCAAACACCAACATAAAATACATGCTGAGACTGGCAAAGCCAGAGCCTCTGTGTGAATTTGGTTATGAAAACAACAGATCGTGGCAATGAACAAAAAACCCAAATGTCAAGATTTGTTTTAATTCTTACCTTTAGGAATCTAAAGAGGAAGAGGAATTATAGACCCAAAACAAAGCCCTTCCATTTCCATGTCCAAATTCAACTTAAGGAGCAAGGGTGGAAGGTATAGAGAAATCACCTGAGGTTTGGTTTTGTTTTTTTAAAGAAAATGTTGAAAATGAAGGCAGGTTAGAAAGAAAAAGACAATGAGAAACAATAAAATCAAAAGGTGGCAAACAACTTTTGTTTTGAACTTTTGTTAACACACACACATGGCATCTGGAGACTGAACAGAACCATTTTACTGAACTGCTTCCTAAAACTGCAAGGTTAAAATTTTCTGTAAAGTTAAAGGATTTTAAAATAAATCTATTGAATCTGGAAATGAACACCAACTTAAAGAAAACATGGCAGAATCAAGTTTTCTAGACAAAATTTAAGCAAGGATAGTCTTTTGAAATAAATGATTTTCCAACAATGTGTACATATACATTAACAACGTGATGAACTAGACTTTGAAAAGAAACTTACAGAAAAATAAAAGTGGATGAAAGGCAACGTGATTAGAGTGGTGGACATCACAGTGCTAAAGACACTGAATATTGGTAAGATGTTATGAGTGTTAGAATGAGAAAACCTACAAAATCATTAACATTGCTTATTTAGGTCTGAATAATATAAACATAAAAAATAATTTAGCAAAGAAATGTGATACGAACACACACAGTGTTCAACTCTACCTCTAATGTAAGTGGTATAGTGAGGTTGCCATGACTGAGACTGAAAACCTACTCAATTTTCTAAATTTGGGCAGCACCTGTGGCTCAGTGAGTAGGGGGCTGGCCCCATAGACTGAGGATGGCAGATTTGAACCCAGACCCAGCAACAACAACAAAAGATAGCCAGGTGTTGTGGCAGTGCCTACAGTGCCATCTACTTGGGAGGCTAAGGCAAGAGAACTGCCTAAGCCCAAGAGATGGAGGTTGCTGTGAGCTGTGACACCATAACACTCTACTGAGGGCAAGAAAGTGAAACTCTTGTCTCTAAAAAAAAAAAAAAAATTTCTAAATTGATCTGATAACGTGTATAATTAAATATTACACTGGGAAAAAGACGATACAGTCAAGTAGAATGGGGAAATAAGTTGCAAATAGCAATGTTCATTCAAAAACACATTAAATTGCTATAGGTACACTGAAAAAGTTAAACAACTAGTCAGTAAAATAATACAAACACGTTGTATGGTTTTCACATCCTCAAACAAGTAAAAACCCTAAAACATATTTGTAATTTTTTTTTTTTTTTTTTGAGACGGAGCCTCAAGCTATCCCCCTGGGTAGAGTACCATGGCATCACAGCTCATAGCAACCTCCAACTCCTAGGCTCAAGCGAGTCTCCTGCCTCCGCCTCCCAAGTAGCTGGGACCACAGG